>CM023608.1:886659-889159 GCA_013358685.1 Antennarius maculatus | reverse complement strand
TCAGTTTACAGCTAGCAGTACTGTTAGCGGTAGAAATGATAGAGCATGATGTCTAATGTCACAGGGGAGAAGGAGAATATTCACACAGACCTGGATTTTAAAATACATTCACATTCAATTAAACTGCTTCATTTTAGGGCTTCACGTGTGTTTTTTTTTAATTTATTTATTTTGTATTTGTTGTTTTAGTTTTTTATTCTGTCCACAGGGATTCTGCATGATGTTCAGACTGAACACGTGACAGGATATAATAAATGAAATTGTATCAGTCAAAGATTTTGAACTGAAACCGTTGCTGTGCAGTGAAGAAGGAAATATAGTGTATTGTTTTATACTTTTATTATTATTATTATTATTATTATATTATTATGTGTAAAACTTTAATACATGTAATAAATAATATATAATGTAATATGCCATAGCTTTTTGTTCAACATTAACATTACATTTATTCAGTCATTACAACAAAAATGGTCTTTGACCAAAAAATACTGATAGACTTAAAATTCATTGATTACTCATGTTCATTTCATTTTCACTCTACTTTAACCATAATGACCTTAGGCCAGAGAGGAGCCTACACCGTCCCAGAGAGGAGCCTACACCATCCCAGAGAGGAGCCTACACTGTCCCAGAGATTAGCCTACACCGTCCCAGAGATTAGCCTACACCGTCCCAGAGATTAGCCCACACCGTCCCAGAGATTAGCCTACACTGTCCCAGAGAGGAGCCTACACCGTCCCAGAGAGGAGCCTACACTGTCCCAGAGATTAGCCTACACCGTCCCAGAGATTAGCCTACACCGTCCCAGAGATTAGCCCACACCGTCCCAGAGATTAGCCTACACTGTCCCAGAGAGGAGCCTACACCGTCCCAGAGAGGAGCCTACACCGTCCCAGAGATTAGCCTACACTGTCCCAGAGAGGAGCCTCCACCGTCCCAGAGATTAGCCTACACCGTCCCAGAGATTAGCCTACACCGTCCCAGAGATTAGCCTACACTGTCCCAGAGAGGAGCCTACACCGTCCCAGAGATTAGCCTACACCGTCCCAGAGATTAGCCTACACCGTCCCAGAGAGGAGCCCACACCGTCCCAGAGAGGAGCCTACACCGTCCCAGAGATTAGCCTACACCGTCCCAGAGAGGAGCCTACACCGTCCCAGAGAGGAGCCTACACCGTCCCAGAGAGGAGCCTACACCGTCCCAGAGAGGAGCCTACACCGTCCCAGAGAGGAGCCTACACCGTCCCAGAGATTAGCCTACACCATCTCAGAGAGGAGCCTACACCGTCCCAGAGAGGAGCCTACACCGTCCCAGAGAGGAGCCTACACCGTCCCAGAGAGGAGCCTACACCGTCCCAGAGAGGAGCCTACACCGTCCCAGAGAGTAGCCTACACCGTCCCAGAGATTAGCCTACACCATCTCAGAGAGGAGCCTACACCGTCCCAGAGAGGAGCCTACACCGTCCCAGAGATTAGCCTACACCATCTCAGAGAGGAGCCTACACCGTCCCAGAGAGGAGCCTACACCGTCCCAGAGATTAGCCTACACCGTCCCAGTGCTTCACCTCAGGTGGCTGGAGCTGGGGCCTGACCCTGCAGTCGGTTGGTGTGTGAACGGTTCGTCCTGAACGATGGTTGAACATCCAAACCATGAGAGGACCCCACACCTCCAGGACAACAGACACTCCTCCACTCCCAACAACATCTCCAAAGGTTCAACGCTGTGGTTAATTAGAGCCTGTTTTAGCCCTGGTGGGTGCGGTGGGGGTGGCGGGGTGGCAGTAGAAGCTGCAGTACCGAGCGGCGCCTCTGGATGCCAGTGTGGCGTCAGAAACGAGGCCCCTGGTGGTCCGAGGGGAGGCAGAGGGAACGGGTGATGAAAGCCTCAGACAAGCGGCTGGAAGCAGGAAGAGCTGATGTTCATCGGCAGAGAAGCAACTGGAATCTTTTCTTCATCTCCGTGCTGGTGGGGTCCGGCAGCAGCTCCCCGCTCCTCTTCATCCACCCCAGTACGACTGGAGCGGGGCAACTCGTCTGCTCTGCCTGCTCTCCAGCAGGTGATGGAGATAGACCACGGTGTGGCTGCCTAATTAATGCTCCAGAGCCTAGGAGGTGTGTGTGTGTGTGTGTGTGTGTGTTTGCACTTCCAGTGGTAAGAACTGTGTGACTGTGTGTTACCCACCCCCCAACCCCCCCAGCCTGCACCCCCCGGGGCGCGGAGCAGACTGCAGGGGCTGGTGCAGGAACAGAGCTGGGATCATGGAGGCAGCACTGCAGGCATCTGCCCCCAGGAAGCAGCACCAGCCCCGCACAGCTGGCACCGAGGCCCCCACCAGCCAGGAAATGCCACACCTCCCGACTGTCGGCCCAACACGCACACACACACACACACGCACACACGCACACACGCACACACGCACACACGCACACACACACACACACACACACACACACACACACACACACACACACACACACACACACACACACACACACAC
>CM023608.1:854159-879159 GCA_013358685.1 Antennarius maculatus | reverse complement strand
ACCTTCTACATCCATCCGGGCTTGGGACCAGCCTACCGCTGACACTGGCTCTTGGCCTCAATGGTATAAAAGAAAGTTATCGTCCTCCCAGTCATTAAGAATTACACCTGTGTTAGGCAGAAGTCCTTGACATGTGTTGATTGACATGCATTCATCAGCTACATCAGGATCCTTTAAAGTACCCAACAGTTCCTGGTGTTCACCTGTTTGCTGACATTTCCTTCACTGAATTCAACTTTATAATCCAGGATGTTTGTAATCCCCTGACCAGGAGACGAGTGTTTTTACTCAGCATGTCTATGCAGCTATGCTGTGTATTCATCAGTCTAACAGTTGTGTTAGTTTGAGCTCATCTGAGCATCTGGGGAATTGAAAAAGAAGTCAAGTTGTTCATTTGAACTTGGCCATATTGAGCCCGGTTTGAGCTCAGGTACGGCAGCTTTTAAACGCAGCTCATTACTGCCAAGGCAGGCCGTTTAATTTGTGGAGCTTGGCAGCTGGACCACCTGGCCACACATTAAACACTAAAGGCTGTTCTCCCTAATGTCTGCAGATTAGATCATTACCTGAACAAATCAGAGAGGACTATGAAAGGCCGCTGGTAGCCAGGCGGAGGGCCCACTAGAGTTAATGTACCGGCTCCACATGGGGGCTTGTTCTTGTTGATGGACTCAGTGAGATGATCACTCCAGACTGGAAACAAGATAACTGTCCATTAGTTGTTTATTTAGGATGCATTGACTTACGCCCAACGTTTCAGGTGAAACACCTGTGTCCACCAGGAACCAAGACAAGCAGTAAATATAGACATGAACTCATTCAGGCCACTCAAAACGCTACAGCATTAACACAGATACCAAACTGACCCCACATCAAACCGAATCAGTAAAAATAAATTCAAACCCACAACCGACGGTTTCATAGAAGTGCGGTCTGTAGACAACAGGAGGAACCAACCAGCCATTCACAGAGGAGGGAAATATACAAGAGGAACCAATAGGGAAACAGAAATGACAAGAAGACACAGGGGGAAACAAGCAAAAGTTCAGAGACAGTTGTCTACCAATGAAATTAAGAAGAGATGAAGAGTTTTGACTGGAGAATAGGAAACTGTTTCTTAGTTAGTGATAGGGTTATCATGGTAGGAACCACTGTTTGCTTTCCTGCTGTCCCATACTGAACCAGCAAAGTGGGAATTGAATTAGTCCAGTGTACAGTGTAAATATAATGTCAAATAAAAGAATGAATAATAATCTACCGACAGGGGAACTATTGGCATTTGTAAAGTAAAGTGAATGTAGACCAAACCAACCTCAGATTGAAACAGTAACCAGCATCAAGAGCCAACAGTCAGAAGAAAGACACTAAAATACGGGAGAGCATGGATCAAACAGGAAGAGCTGTTACTGGAACACGATGGGGAGGAGGGGAACAAGTCTGCAGATCAGTATGCAAACGAGTCAACTAAGAGAAGAAGAGCTAACACCTTAACAAACTGTAGAAAGGCTGAAATCAAAAGCATCAGAAATGAAAAAGATGCGACAGGAGCAGAGGAATAAAGAACCCGAGGGCAGACGCCATTACAATACCCAGAAGAAGGTAGGAGCAATAAAGACACCTAACGAAGAGGAGGATACCAGCACAGGGATGAGGCCAGGACACACTGGTCCAGTACAGAACAGCATTAATAACATTAAGAGCAGATGAACAGACTGATGTCCTGCAACCACCGGAACCCATAGGAGAATACAGTCAGAAAGTCCCCAAAAGCATCTGGTAGAGCTGGACACTATTAGAGCTGTTAGAGCTGGACACTATTAGAGCTGTTAGAGCTGGACACTATTAGAGCTGTTAGAACTGGACACTATTAGAGCTGTTAGAGCTAGACACTATTAGAGCTGGACACTATTAGAGCTGTTAGAGCTGGACACTATTAGAGCTGGACACTATTAGAGCTGTTAGGGCTGGACACTATTAGAGCTGTTAGAGCTGGACACTATTAGAGCTGTTAGAGCTGGACACTATTAGAGCTGTTAGAGCTGGACACTATTAGAGCTGTTAGAGCTGGACACTATTAGAGCTGTTAGAGCTGGACACTATTAGAGCTGTTAGAGCTGGACACTATTAGAGCTGTTAGAGCTGGACACTATTAGAGCTGTTAGAGCTGGACACTATTAGAGCTGGTAGAGCTGGACACTATTAGAGCTGTTAGAGCTGGACACTATTAGAGCTGTTAGAGCTGGACACTATTAGAGCTGTTAGAGCTGGACACTATTAGAGCTGTTAGAGCTGGACACTATTAGAGCTGTTAGAGCTGGACACTATTAGAGCTGTTAGAGCTGGACACTATTAGAGCTGTTAGAGCTGGACACTATTAGAGCTGTTAGAGCTGGACACTATTAGAGCTGTTAGAGCTGGACACTATTAGAGCTGTTAGAGCTGGACACTATTAGAGCTGTTAGAGCTGGACACTATTAGAGCTGTTAGAGCTGGACACTATTAGAGCTGTTAGAACTGGACACTATTAGAGCTGTTAGAGCTAGACACTATTAGAGCTGGACACTATTAGAGCTGTTAGAGCTGGACACTATTAGAGCTGGACACTATTAGAGCTGTTAGGGCTGGACACTATTAGAGCTGTTAGAGCTGGACACTATTAGAGCTGTTAGAGCTGGACACTATTAGAGCTGTTAGAGCTGGACACTATTAGAGCTGTTAGAGCTGGACACTATTAGAGCTGTTAGAGCTGGACACTATTAGAGCTGTTAGAGCTGGACACTATTAGAGCTGTTAGAGCTGGACACTATTAGAGCTGTTAGAGCTGGACACTATTAGAGCTGTTAGAGCTGGACACTATTAGAGCTGTTAGAGCTGGACACTATTAGAGCTGTTAGAGCTGGACACTATTAGAGCTGTTAGAACTGGACACTATTAGAGCTGTTAGAGCTAGACACTATTAGAGCTGGACACTATTAGAGCTGTTAGAGCTGGACACTATTAGAGCTGGACACTATTAGAGCTGTTAGGGCTGGACACTATTAGAGCTGTTAGAGCTGGACACTATTAGAGCTGTTAGAACTGGACACTATTAGAACTGTTAGAGCTGGACACTATTAGAGCTGGACACTATTAAAGCTGTTAGAGCTGGACACTATTAGAGCTGGACACTATTAGAGCTGTTAGAGCTGGACACTATTAGAGCTGTTAGAGCTGGACACTATTAGAGCTGTTAGAGCTGGACACTATTAGAGCTGTTAGAGCTGGACACTATTAGAGCTGTTAGAGCTGGACACTATTAGAGCTGTTAGAACTGGACACTATTAGAGCTGTTAGAGCTGGACACTATTAGAGCTGGACACTATTAGAGCTGTTAGAGCTGGACACTATTAGAGCTGGACACTATTAGAGCTGTTAGAGCTGGACACTATTAGAGCTGTTAGAGCTGGACACTATTAGAGCTGTTAGAGCTGGACACTATTAGAGCTGGACACTATTAGAGCTGTTAGAGCTAGACACTATTAGAGCTGTTAGAGCTGGACACTATTAGAGCTGGACACTATTAGAGCTGTTAGAGCTGGACACTATTAGAGCTGTTAGAGCTGGACACTATTAGAGCTGTTAGAGCTGGACACTATTAGAGCGGGACACTATTAGAGCTGTTAGAGCTGGACACTATTAGAGCTGTTAGAGCTGGACACTATTAGAGCTGTTAGAGCTGGACACTATTAGAGCTGGACACTATTAGAGCTGTTAGAGCTGGACACTATTAGAGCTGGACACTATTAGAGCTGTTAGAGCTGGACACTATTAGAGCTGGACACTATTAGAGCTGTTAGAGCTGGACACTATTAGAGCTGGACACTATTAGAGCTGTTAGAGCTGGACACTATTAGAGCTGGACACTATTAGAGCTGTTAGAGCTGGACACTATTAGAGCTGGACACTATTAGAGCTGTTAGAGCTGGACACTATTAGAGCTGTTAGAGCTGGACACTATTAGAGCTGGACACTATTAGAGCTGTTAGAGCTGGACACTATTAGAGCTGTTAGAGCTGGACACTATTAGAGCTGTTAGAGCTGGACACTATTAGAGCTGTTAGAGCTGGACACTATTAGAGCTGTTAGAGCTGGACACTATTAGAGCTGGACACTATTAGAACTGTTAGAGCTGGACACTATTAGAGCTGTTAGAGCTGGACACTATTAGAGCTGTTAGAGCTGGACACTATTAGAGCTGGACACTATTAGAGCTGTTAGAGCTGGACACTATTAGAGCTGTTAGAGCTGGACACTATTAGAGCTGTTAGAGCTGGACACTATTAGAGCTGGACACTATTAGAGCTGTTAGAGCTGGACACTATTAGAGCTGGACACTATTAGAGCTGTTAGAGCTGGACACTATTAGAGCTGGACACTATTAGAGCTGTTAGAGCTGGACACTATTAGAGCTGGACACTATTAGAGCTGTTAGAGCTGGACACTATTAGAGCTGTTAGAGCTGGACACTATTAGAGCTGGACACTATTAGAGCTGTTAGAGCTGGACACTATTAGAGCTGTTAGAGCTGGACACTATTAGAGCTGGACACTATTAGAGCTGTTAGAGCTGGACACTATTAGAGCTGTTAGAGCTGGACACTATTAGAGCTGTTAGAGCTGGACACTATTAGAGCTGGACACTATTAGAGCTGTTAGAGCTGGACACTATTAGAGCTGTTAGAGCTGGACACTATTAGAGCTGGACACTATTAGAGCTGTTAGAGCTGGACACTATTAGAGCTGCTAGAGCTGGACACTATCAGAGCTGTTAGAGCTGGACACTATTAGAGCTGGACACTATTAGAGCTGTTAGAGCTGGACACTATTAGAGCTGTTAGAGCTGGACACTATTAGAGCTGTTAGAGCTGGACACTATTAGAGCTGTTAGAGCTGGACACTATTAGAGCTGGACACTATTAGAGCTGTTAGAGCTGGACACTATTAGAGCTGTTAAAGCTGGACACTATTAGAGCTGTTAGAGCTGGACACTATTAGAGCTGTTAGAGCTGGACTCTATTAGAGCTGTTAGAGCTGGACACTATTAGAGCTGGACACTATTAGAGCTGTTAGAGCTGGACACTATTAGAGCTGTTAGAGCTGGACACTATTAGAGCTGTTAGAGCTGGACACTATTAGAGCTGGACACTATTAGAGCTGTTAGAGCTGGACACTATTAGAGCTGTTAGAGCTGGACACTATTAGAGCTGGACACTATTAGAGCTGTTAGAGCTGGACACTATTAGAGCTGGACACTATTAGAGCTGTTAGAGCTGGACACTATTAGAGCTGGACACTATTAGAGCTGTTAGAGCTGGACACTATTAGAGCTGTTAGAGCTGGACACTATTAGAGCTGGACACTATTAGAGCTGTTAGAGCTGGACACTATTAGAGCTGTTAGAGCTGGACACTATTAGAGCTGTTAGAGCTGGACACTATTAGAGCTGGACACTATTAGAGCTGTTAGAGCTGGACACTATTAGAGCTGTTAAAGCTGGACACTATTAGAGCTGTTAGAGCTGGACACTATTAGAGCTGTTAGAGCTGGACTCTATTAGAGCTGTTAGAGCTGGACACTATTAGAGCTGGACACTATTAGAGCTGTTAGAGCTGGACACTATTAGAGCTGTTAGAGCTGGACACTATTAGAGCTGTTAGAGCTGGACACTATTAGAGCTGTTAGAGCTGGACAATATTAGAGCTGTTAGAGCTGGACACTATTAGAGGTGGAAACTATTAGAGCTGTTAGAGCTGGACACTATTAGAGCTGTTAGAGCTGGACACTATTAGAGCTGTTAGAGCTGGACACTATTAGAGCTGGACACTATTAGAGCTGTTAGAGCTGGACACTATTAGAGCTGTTAGAGCTGGACACTATTAGAGCTGTTAGAGCTAGACACTATTAGAGCTGTTAGAGCTGGACACTATTAGAGCTGTTAGAGCTGGACACTATTAGAGCTGGACACTATTAGAGCTGTTAGAGCTGGACACTATTAGAGCTGTTAGAGCTGGACACTATTAGAGCTGTTAGAGCTAGACACTATTAGAGCTGTTAGAGCTGGACACTATTACAGCTGTTAGAGCTGGACACTATTAGAGCTGGACACTATTAGAGCTGTAAGAGCTGGACACTATTAAAACTGTTAGAGCTGGACACTATTAGAGCTGTTAGAGCTGGACACTATTAGAGCTGCTAGAGCTGGACACTATTAGAGCTGTTAGAGCTGGACACTATTAGAGCTGTTAGAACTGGACACTATTAGAGCTGGACACTATTAGAGCTAGACACTATTAGAGCTGGACACTATTAGAGCTGTTAGAGCTGGACACTATTAGAGCTGGACACTATTAGAGCTGGACACTATTAGAGCTGGACACTATTAGAGCTGTTAGAACTGGACACTATTAGAGCTGGACACTATTAGAGCTGTTAGAGCTGGACACTATTAGAGCTGGACACTATTAGAGCTGGACACTATTAGAGCTGGACACTATTAGAGCTAGACACTATTAGAGCTAGACACTATTAGAGCTAGACACTATTAGAGCTGGACACTATTAGAGCTAGACACTATTAGAGCTAGACACTATTAGAGCTGGACACTATTAGAGCTGGACACTATTAGAGCTGTTAGAACTGGACACTATTAGAGCTGGACACTATTAGAGCTGTTAGAGCTGGACACTATTAGAGCTGGACACTATTAGAGCTAGACACTATTAGAGCTGGACACTATTAGAGCTAGACACTATTAGAGCTAGACACTATTAGAGCTAGACACTATTAGAGCTGGACACTATTAGAGCTAGACACTATTAGAGCTAGACACTATTAGAGCTGGACACTATTAGAGCTGGACACTATTAGAGCTGTTAGAACTGGACACTATTAGAGCTGGACACTATTAGAGCTGTTAGAGCTGGACACTATTAGAGCTGGACACTATTAGAGCTAGACACTATTAGAGCTGGACACTATTAGAGCTAGACACTATTAGAGCTAGACACTATTAGAGCTGGACACTATTAGAGCTGGACACTATTAGAGCTGTTAGAACTGGACACTATTAGAGCTGGACACTATTAGAGCTGGTAGAGCTGGACACTATTAGAGCTGGACACTATTAGAGCTAGACACTATTAGAGCTGGACACTATTAGAGCTGTTAGAGCTGGACACTATTAGAGCTGGACACTATTAGAGCTAGACACTATTAGAGCTGGACACTATTAGAGCTGTTAGAGCTGGACACTATTAGAGCTAGACACTATTAGAGCTAGACACTATTAGAGCTGGACACTATTAGAGCTAGACACTATTAGAGCTGGACACTATTAGAGCTGGACACTATTAGAGCTAGACACTATTAGAGCTTTAAACTATTAGAGCTGGACACTATTAGAACTAGACACTATTAGAGCTAGACACTATTAGAGCTGGACACTATTAGAGCTGGACACTATTAGAGCTGGACACTATTAGAGCTGGACACTATTAGAGCTGGACACTATTAGAGCTAGACACTATTAGAGCTTTACACTATTAGAGCTGGACACTATTAGAGCTGGACACTATTAGAGCTGGACACTATTAGAGCTAGACACTATTAGAGCTGGACACTATTAGAGGTGGAAACTATTAGAGCTGGACACTATTAGAGCTGGACACTATTAGAGCTAGACACTATTAGAGCTTTAAACTATTAGAGCTGGACACTATTAGAACTAGACACTATTAGAGCTGGACACTATTAGAGCTGGACACTATTAGAGCTAGACACTATTAGAGCTTTACACTATTAGAGCTGGACACTATTAGAGCTGGACACTATTAGAGCTGGACACTATTAGAGCTAGACACTATTAGAGCTGGACACTATTAGAGCTAGACACTATTAGAGCTGGACACTATTAGAGCTGGACACTATTAGAGCTGGACACTATTAGAGCTAGACACTATTAGAGCTGGACACTATTAGAGCTAGACACTATTAGAGCTGGACACTATTAGAGCTGGACACTATTAGAGCTGGACACTATTAGAGCTAGACACTATTAGAGCTGGACACTATTAGAGCTGGACACTATTAGAGCTGGACACTATTAGAGCTAGACACTATTAGAGCTTTAAACTATTAGAGCTGGACACTATTAGAACTAGAAACTATTAGAGCTAGACACTATTAGAGCTGGACACTATTAGAGCTGGACACTATTAGAGCTGGACACTATTAGAGCTGGACACTATTAGAGCTAGACACTATTAGAGCTTTACACTATTAGAGCTGGACACTATTAGAGCTGGACACTATTAGAGCTGGACACTATTAGAGCTGTTAGAACTGGACACTATTAGAGCTGGACACTATTAGAGCTGTTAGAACTGGACACTATTAGAGCTGGACACTATTAGAGCTGGACACTATTAGAGCTGTTAGGGCTGGACACTATTAGAGCTGTTAGAGCTGGACACTATTAGAGCTGTTAGAGCTGGACACTATTAGAGCTGTTAGAGCTGGACACTATTAGAGCTGTTAGAGCTGGACACTATTAGAGCTGTTAGAACTGGACACTATTAGAGCTGTTAGAGCTGGACACTATTAGAGCTGGACACTATTAGAGCTGTTAGAGCTGGACACTATTAGAGCTGGACACTATTAGAGCTGTTAGAGCTGGACACTATTAGAGCTGTTAGAGCTGGACACTATTAGAGCTGTTAGAGCTGGACACTATTAGAGCTGTTAGAGCTGGACACTATTAGAGCTGTTAGAACTGGACACTATTAGAGCTGTTAGAGCTGGACACTATTAGAGCTGGACACTATTAGAGCTGTTAGAGCTGGACACTATTAGAGCTGGACACTATTAGAGCTGTTAGAGCTGGACACTATTAGAGCTGTTAGAGCTGGACACTATTAGAGCTGTTAGAGCTGGACACTATTAGAGCTGGACACTATTAGAGCTGTTAGAGCTAGACACTATTAGAGCTGTTAGAGCTGGACACTATTAGAGCTGGACACTATTAGAGCTGTTAGAGCTGGACACTATTAGAGCTGTTAGAGCTGGACACTATTAGAGCTGTTAGAGCTGGACACTATTAGAGCTGTTAGAGCTGGACACTATTAGAGCTGGACACTATTAGAGCTGTTAGAGCTGGACACTATTAGAGCTGTTAAAGCTGGACACTATTAGAGCTGTTAGAGCTGGACACTATTAGAGCTGGACACTATTAGAGCTGTTAGAGCTGGACACTATTAGAGCTGGACACTATTAGAGCTGTTAGAGCTGGACACTATTAGAGCTGGACACTATTAGAGCTGTTAGAGCTGGACACTATTAGAGCTGGACACTATTAGAGCTGTTAGAGCTGGACACTATTAGAGCTGGACACTATTAGAGCTGTTAGAGCTGGACACTATTAGAGCTGGACACTATTAGAGCTGTTAGAGCTGGACACTATTAGAGCTGTTAGAGCTGGACACTATTAGAGCTGGACACTATTAGAGCTGTTAGAGCTGGACACTATTAGAGCTGTTAGAGCTGGACACTATTAGAGCTGGACACTATTAGAGCTGTTAGAGCTGGACACTATTAGAGCTGTTAGAGCTGGACACTATTAGAGCTGTTAGAGCTGGACACTATTAGAGCTGTTAGAGCTGGACACTATTAGAGCTGGACACTATTAGAACTGTTAGAGCTGGACACTATTAGAGCTGTTAGAGCTGGACACTATTAGAGCTGTTAGAGCTGGACACTATTAGAGCTGGACACTATTAGAGCTGTTAGAGCTGGACACTATTAGAGCTGTTAGAGCTGGACACTATTAGAGCTGTTAGAGCTGGACACTATTAGAGCTGGACACTATTAGAGCTGTTAGAGCTGGACACTATTAGAGCTGGACACTATTAGAGCTGTTAGAGCTGGACACTATTAGAGCTGGACACTATTAGAGCTGTTAGAGCTGGACACTATTAGAGCTGGACACTATTAGAGCTGTTAGAGCTGGACACTATTAGAGCTGTTAGAGCTGGACACTATTAGAGCTGGACACTATTAGAGCTGTTAGAGCTGGACACTATTAGAGCTGTTAGAGCTGGACACTATTAGAGCTGGACACTATTAGAGCTGTTAGAGCTGGACACTATTAGAGCTGTTAGAGCTGGACACTATTAGAGCTGTTAGAGCTGGACACTATTAGAGCTGGACACTATTAGAGCTGTTAGAGCTGGACACTATTAGAGCTGTTAGAGCTGGACACTATTAGAGCTGGACACTATTAGAGCTGTTAGAGCTGGACACTATTAGAGCTGCTAGAGCTGGACACTATCAGAGCTGTTAGAGCTGGACACTATTAGAGCTGGACACTATTAGAGCTGTTAGAGCTGGACACTATTAGAGCTGTTAGAGCTGGACACTATTAGAGCTGGACACTATTAGAGCTGTTAGAGCTGGACACTATTAGAGCTGTTAAAGCTGGACACTATTAGAGCTGTTAGAGCTGGACACTATTAGAGCTGTTAGAGCTGGACTCTATTAGAGCTGTTAGAGCTGGACACTATTAGAGCTGGACACTATTAGAGCTGTTAGAGCTGGACACTATTAGAGCTGTTAGAGCTGGACACTATTAGAGCTGTTAGAGCTGGACACTATTAGAGCTGGACACTATTAGAGCTGTTAGAGCTGGACACTATTAGAGCTGTTAGAGCTGGACACTATTAGAGCTGGACACTATTAGAGCTGTTAGAGCTGGACACTATTAGAGCTGCTAGAGCTGGACACTATCAGAGCTGTTAGAGCTGGACACTATTAGAGCTGGACACTATTAGAGCTGTTAGAGCTGGACACTATTAGAGCTGTTAGAGCTGGACACTATTAGAGCTGGACACTATTAGAGCTGTTAGAGCTGGACACTATTAGAGCTGTTAAAGCTGGAAACTATTAGAGCTGTTAGAGCTGGACACTATTAGAGCTGTTAGAGCTGGACTCTATTAGAGCTGTTAGAGCTGGACACTATTAGAGCTGAACACTATTAGAGCTGTTAGAGCTGGACACTATTAGAGCTGTTAGAGCTGGACACTATTAGAGCTGTTAGAGCTGGACACTATTAGAGCTGTTAGAGCTGGACAATATTAGAGCTGTTAGAGCTGGACACTATTAGAGGTGGAAACTATTAGAGCTGTTAGAGCTGGACACTATTAGAGCTGTTAGAGCTGGACACTATTAGAGCTGTTAGAGCTGGACACTATTAGAGCTGTTAGAGCTGGACACTATTAGAGCTGTTAGAGCTGGACACTATCAGAGCTGTTAGAGCTGGACACTATTAGAGCTGGACACTATTAGAGCTGTTAGAGCTGGACACTATTAGAGCTGTTAGAGCTGGACACTATTAGAGCTGGACACTATTAGAGCTGTTAGAGCTGGACACTATTAGAGCTGTTAAAGCTGGACACTATTAGAGCTGTTAGAGCTGGACACTATTAGAGCTGTTAGAGCTGGACTCTATTAGAGCTGTTAGAGCTGGACACTATTAGAGCTGAACACTATTAGAGCTGTTAGAGCTGGACACTATTAGAGCTGTTAGAGCTGGACACTATTAGAGCTGTTAGAGCTGGACACTATTAGAGCTGTTAGAGCTGGACAATATTAGAGCTGTTAGAGCTGGACACTATTAGAGCTGGAAACTATTAGAGCTGTTAGAGCTGGACACTATTAGAGCTGTTAGAGCTGGACACTATTAGAGCTGTTAGAGCTGGACACTATTAGAGCTGGACACTATTAGAGCTGTTAGAGCTGGACACTATTAGAGCTGTTAGAGCTGGACACTATTAGAGCTGTTAGAGCTAGACACTATTAGAGCTGTTAGAGCTGGACACTATTAGAGCTGTTAGAGCTGGACACTATTAGAGCTGGACACTATTAAAGCTGTTAGAGCTGGACACTATTAGAGCTGTTAGAGCTGGACACTATTAGAGCTGTTAGAGCTAGACACTATTAGAGCTGTTAGAGCTGGACACTATTACAGCTGTTAGAGCTGGACACTATTAGAGCTGGACACTATTAGAGCTGTAAGAGCTGGACACTATTAAAACTGTTAAAGCTGGACACTATTAGAGCTGTTAGAGCTGGACACTATTAGAGCTGCTAGAGCTGGACACTATTAGAGCTGTTAGAGCTGGACACTATTAGAGCTGTTAGAACTGGACACTATTAGAGCTGGACACTATTAGAGCTAGACACTATTAGAGCTGGACACTATTAGAGCTGTTAGAGCTGGACACTATTAGAGCTGGACACTATTAGAGCTGGACACTATTAGAGCTGGACACTATTAGAGCTGTTAGAACTGGACACTATTAGAGCTGGACACTATTAGAGCTGTTAGAGCTGGACACTATTAGAGCTGGACACTATTAGAGCTGGACACTATTAGAGCTGGACACTATTAGAGCTAGACACTATTAGAGCTAGACACTATTAGAGCTAGACACTATTAGAGCTGGACACTATTAGAGCTAGACACTATTAGAGCTAGACACTATTAGAGCTGGACACTATTAGAGCTGGACACTATTAGAGCTGTTAGAACTGGACACTATTAGAGCTGGACACTATTAGAGCTGTTAGAGCTGGACACTATTAGAGCTGGACACTATTAGAGCTAGACACTATTAGAGCTAGACACTATTAGAGCTGGACACTATTAGAGCTAGACACTATTAGAGCTAGACACTATTAGAGCTGGACACTATTAGAGCTGTTAGAACTGGACACTATTAGAGCTGGACACTATTAGAGCTGTTAGAGCTGGACACTATTAGAGCTGTACACTATTAGAGCTAGACACTATTCGAGCTGGACACTATTAGAGCTAGACACTATTAGAGCTAGACACTATTAGAGCTGGACACTATTAGAGCTGGACACTATTAGAGCTGTTAGAACTGGACACTATTAGAGCTGGACACTATTAGAGCTGTTAGAGCTGGACACTATTAGAGCTGGACACTATTAGAGCTAGACACTATTAGAGCTGGACACTATTAGAGCTGTTAGAGCTGGACACTATTAGAGCTGGACACTATTAGAGCTAGACACTATTAGAGCTGGACACTATTAGAGCTGTTAGAGCTGGACACTATTAGAGCTAGACACTATTAGAGCTAGACACTATTAGAGCTAGACACTATTAGAGCTAGACACTATTAGAGCTGGACACTATTAGAGCTTGACACTATTAGAGCTAGACACTATTAGAGCTTTAAACTATTAGAGCTGGACACTATTAGAACTAGACACTATTAGAGCTAGACACTATTAGAGCTGGACACTATTAGAGCTGGACACTATTAGAGCTGGACACTATTAGAGCTGGACACTATTAGAGCTGGACACTATTAGAGCTAGACACTATTAGAGCTTTACACTATTAGAGCTTGACACTATTAGAGCTGGACACTATTAGAGCTGGACACTATTAGAGCTAGACACTATTAGAGCTGGACACTATTAGAGGTGGACACTATTAGAGCTGGACACTATTAGATCTGGACACTATTAGAGCTTGACACTATTAGAGCTTTAAACTATTAGAGCTGGACACTATTAGAACTAGACACTATTAGAGCTGGACACTATTAGAGCTGGACACTATTAGAGCTAGACACTATTAGAGCTTTACACTATTAGAGCTGGACACTATTAGAGCTGGACACTATTAGAGCTGGACACTATTAGAGCTAGACACTATTAGAGCTGGACACTATTAGAGCTAGACACTATTAGAGCTGGACACTATTAGAGCTGGACACTATTAGAGCTGGACACTATTAGAGCTAGACACTATTAGAGCTGGACACTATTAGAGCTAGACACTATTAGAGCTGGACACTATTAGAGCTGGACACTATTAGAGCTGGACACTATTAGAGCTAGACACTATTAGAGCTGGACACTATTAGAGCTGGACACTATTAGAGCTAGACACTATTAGAGCTTTAAACTATTAGAGCTGGACACTATTAGAACTAGACACTATTAGAGCTAGACACTATTAGAGCTGGACACTATTAGAGCTGGACACTATTAGAGCTGGACACTATTAGAGCTGGACACTATTAGAGCTGGACACTATTAGAGCTAGACACTATTAGAGCTTTACACTATTAGAGCTGGACACTATTAGAGCTGGACACTATTAGAGCTGGACACTATTAGAGCTGTTAGAGCTGGACACTATTAGAGCTGGACACTATTAGAGCTGGACACTATTAGAGCTGGACACTATTAGAGCTGGACACTATTAGAGCTGGACACTATTAGAGCTGGACACTATTTGAGCTGGACACTAGGGATGTGGGACACCAAGCTTTGTTTTGCTCTCATTTCTCTTAATGACTAGACTGACTGACGGATATTAGTGAGCTTTAGTTTGGAGACAGTCTGATCCACAGGCCTCTTCACAAAGTGGCATTAATGCCCCCAAAGCCTGTTTGAAAACCTGTTCTTGTTGCTGTCAACTGCAATGAAACACCAGAAGAAGAAGAAGAACCTTTATTCTCCTCCCGCTGATGTTCATCTCATTATGATCCTCTGTTCCTTGATTATTTTCCTGCTGCTGTTGTGTTTGTCCTCCACCTCCTATCCATCGCCTCGTGTTCGCAGAGTCACCACCTTCATCACTAATCAACCTCTTCTGCTCTTCATCAGTCTCAACGGAGTCATCAGCCACCACCACCATCCTAGTTTTGACTCAATCATAATGAATCCTGGGGTCAAACACATTCTGACAGACAATGAAAACGTACCTTTTTCTCCTGATTTAAATGTGACCGTCACACAAGTACGATACTGTCCTTGAGTGTAATGATACTGTTGGCTGTTCTGTACGTACGCGGTGTACAACTATACATGTTCAGGGTAATAGTTATTGGCCAATTACAATTAAAAGCCAAAGTTCACGTAAAAACATCACATGGACCCTTGTACATACTGGAGAGCATTTCAGAAACAAAGTTCCCTAAATGGATGGATGTGTTCAAAACATTCAGATTGGAGTGTTTCCTCCACCGTGGCCTCTGGGGCGGCGCCTTTAAAGACTCGTCTGCCCGTCAGCAGGAAACACTGCTGCAAACTTTTGTTGGAAGACGGAACAAGAGAGCGAGAACAGAATATGGGGCAAGAGAGACCCAGACATGAAGAGTCCTGCAGCACTAATGAAAGTGAAGTTCCATGTGCAACTTAGTGTGTGTGTGTGTGTGTGTGTGTGTGTGTGTGTGTGTGTGTGTGTGTGTGTGTGTGTGTGTGTGTTCATGTGAATCTGCTGGGGATAGAGCGATGCCTGTCCCCAGTCTGTAGACTACGGTATTCCTTCTGGGTCAAAACTAATTGGTGCAGCATCGTTGAGACTCTGCTGATAATGACCACAAGCAGTCCGGCCGCTCTCGCATGACTGCCCCAGTGCAGCTGACCTACCCCCCTCCGCCCCTCCCTCATCACCCCCAGCCCACAGCACACTTATGCAGGCCGGGGCAAGGGTAGGAGACTCAAGGAGGGAGGGGGGGAAGTGGCCAAAGCTAGAGAGAAGAAAGGAGAAGGGGAAATGTACAGAACGCGTGGAAAAACGTAATCCCAAACAAGCCAAAGTTCTAAAAGCAGGAGGAACTCCAGGGAGGAGATAAAGAACGTTCTGCTAAGGTGAGATTTCTGTGTTTTAGATGGTTCTCTGTGGAATGACGTCAACTTGACATGTAGGAAATGAGTGAAGACATTTCGTCTCGTCGAAACAGATCAGAGCTGAAATTCTGAAGAAACACATGAACAATCAGCGACTGCAATAAGAACATTTCACCTGACGAGAGTCACTAGATTAATACAAATGATCAAGGCTTTGGAAAAGTATGAACGTGTCAGAACACTGAGTTCAAAAATAAATCTTAAACTAACGCCAAAGCAAACTGGAACTACTGGAAAGAATGATTGTTCAAACAGAAATCATCATCATCTCAACTCACCTTAAAATCTGGCGATAAAATAAAGAAATATTAACTAATAATGCAAAACATTAAAGCACAATATGATTGCACCAAACAGTAATTTATTCATTCATTCATTCGTTCATTCATCTACAGGGGGCATGAGGCAGGGTACACTCTCTGTGTGGCACCAGTGCACCGCAGAGCAGTAATTTACAAGAAGTGATCCTGAGGAGGAATAAATACATATTTTTACCACTTCTGGAGGTGACATCATTTTCTTCATAGAAATAAACTATTTAAGAAAAAAGAAAACAGATGATGAAAGTAGCAGTGATTTAAATGTATTGTAATAAACTACAGTACCCCTGTTTGTGAAAGGATATCATATCAGTTGTGATCTTAACAATCACAGATTTTTGATTTATGGAAATTCTAGTGGAATACTTTTGTAAACATAAAGAAAATACTTAATATTACATTGATTTAAGTTATTTCATCTTAGATTATCAGCATTTTTGTGATTTTTTTTATAATCTTTTCATCCACAGACTCTCTTTATGCTCCAGTTAAACCAGTTCAGACCAGCCTTCAGCCGGAGAACAGCAAACTCACCCGGTCCTAATTGGACTAGTGGACTGTTTCTGCAGTCCCTGTTTCTTCCCCCCTTTAAAGACCCCGGTCTCGTCCTGGATACACTAGATTCACTTTAAACACAGTTTGCAAGGACAACACGGAAGCAGTCACTGAACAAGTTGTGTATCATGTATCTGGTGGACTAACAACATTTTAGAGAGCGTTGCAGCATGCAGGTTCTTATGCTGTTGTCTAAATAGAGAAAATGACACGCTTGTCCATCCATACGTATATATACATACAGAAAATAATGGATAAACAACTCTCAGATTAAAACAAGATTTATGACTCTATTTTATCAAAGAAGGATGTAAAGAATAAGACAGTAAATCAATCACTATAACATGTTTTAGACAAATATGCTTACATAGCTCCAGCTTCAAACTTTCCTTTGTTCTATCCGCATTAATCTTCACATCCTTGACGTTTTGGTGACAGAAACTGCAAAATGAATTAAACCATATGCAGGCACTTTCTAGATTTATAGATTTATAGATTAATCTGTGCTATCCTGTCGATAAACTAGAAGGACACTAACTACCACGGATGCAACGCAATCAGGATGCAGTTCGATTAGCGAGTAGAAAATACAAACATAAATACATTAATGGTGAATAAAAGTGATTCTTTTGAATGATGCTGTGGTTGTTGGCTCAATGGTTGATGCTAAGTGTGGAGTGATGCTGGGATGCTGGCTATTCTGCACCTGACAGAGGATGTATGTCTCAACTTGCTTATTTTCATGGGAATTAAACTGCATTGAATCATGGGAGCTGAACTGTGTGGGAGCTGCACACGTGTTAGAGTTCACACAGAAAGGGCTTTGGGGGCCAAACAGGAAGTTGGGAATGGTGGGTCAGCAGGAAGTGGGTAATGGAGAGTAACCTGAACAATGGAAGAGAAGAAGAATGAACTAGACTCACCCAATACAATTTTTTACATTTCCTGGTCTATAATGGATATTAGAGGACTTGATACCAAATTGCATGTTTGTCTGAAGTTTGAAGCTGTCTGTGGATGTTCTGAGCTTCAAATGGTTCTTCTCTCTAAAGACTGTGACTCTTTCTGGGACTCAGGTCCCGTGACTTGATATGATAAAAGTCAGCAGAGACTATCCTGACTTCAACCAAAAGCAGACATCTTATGTTCAACCTGCCCATTTATTTATGTATCACGAGTTTAGATTGAACCCAAAGTGTCAAAGTGAGCACCAATTCTCAACGTTGGTCAAATAAATCAATCTCATGGCATATTAGTCTACATTCGTTGAAAGACTGAGCAGCTAACTCTGATTCATATCAGTGTGTGTGACCAGTGAGGCTTTTATAAAACACTGCATGAAAGTTGGGATTGACTAAAGGATTGATGGGTCCATCTAAGCAGAGTTGCAGCGACAGAGCGCGTCCACATCTCTACACCAGCGGGTCTCTAAAGCGTTGACATGACAGTTGACCACAGAAACACTCTTTTTATCTGTTCCGTATGTGACTGCTGCCTCACCAGACTTCCTTCTGCCGGACCCCGATCTCAACCATCAAACTCACTTCTCTTATCAAACCGCCGCGGCTGCAGTTCCTCCAGGGACCGTCATACACTTCATCTGTCTAATGACAATTATTGCTAACATCCTCAAGCACACCCATGAGGTGATGGCGGCACTTCAGCAGTCACCCAACAACATGACGACAGATGAAAACCAATCAATGCGTGGATGGGACAGCCCAGTGGAAGAGAAGGCGGAAGTGCATAATGGCAGGTTGGGGGAGGGTAGGCTTGTAAATCTTTATGACATTCCTGTGTAGATGGAGGTGAGGGTCTTTGTGGGTTGGAGTGGTCTCTGATGTTGCGCAGTGGTCCCAGAACCCTGCATTCATTAGTGGACTGGGCCATAAAAGGGCACCCAGAGCACCTGACTGCCGGCCCAGTCAGCGCTGGCACCCCTTTGCCTCCTTCTCTATGCTGCCTGCCCCATAAAACATCTGGGGACACAAGACCCCAACTGTTTCAGCTGAGGCTGCCCGCAACACTCGTAAACAGGCTCTGGTCTAATGCAAGACAGAGGTGGGACAGTCCAGAGCCAGACCAGACCAGATCCGGCACTGACGTACCGGAGACTGTGTTCAACATCTGCAGCCCAGGACCCGTCAGGTCTGGCATTTACTCTAACTTCAGATAAATCAGCACACAAATAATACATTTAACACACACACACACACACACACACACACACACACACACACACACACACACACACACACACACACACATAACTAGTTTCATTGTGGGCGAGTCTCAACAGTCTTCTTGATTGGTCCAGAGACGACTGAAACCTTTCCAGGTAACTCAACAGGAGACCGTGGACCTCGGTTAATCAGCGGCACCTTTTTCCGGACATGATTGTCCGTTGTCAGGCACAGCAGTCAAACACATCAAACGGCGTGCGATGTTTAAGGAAGTACTACAGCTCACGAGGACTGAACTCAGAGATGGATGTCTGTCCTTGTTTAATTCCAGGCCGGCTGCTGTTGGGGAGCCCGGCCCGGTCGGATCAAAGGCCAACGGCGTGCTGCTGCAGCGCCTCACCACTTAGCACCTTCTCGCTGCCTTTGATCCGATAATTAAGAGGCTACTCCACGAGCAGGTGGCACTGATAAGTGTACTGCTAAACCAACAGCAGAGTGCATCCGTCGTTGTGTTGTCTGACTGTGAACACACAACAGCACTCAGCTACATAAAGAATCCAGCTCACCCTTTCAAACTCAAGCTAAAACACTAGCGTGCGATGTGTAAATAGCACAAGCCACTCCAGTAAATGACAAGGCAAAGATGAAAGTCATAATAGATCGCGGCTGATGGAGGATGTTGACTGTTGAGAGCAGGAGAAACACAGCATAGAGGCGAGACAGAAGGGATTGTGGGGAGGTCAGGGCATGTTGGAGGAGCCTGTCCATTACTGGATGTGCTGGCCGATGGGGGCTCTGAAGGCAGATGTGAAGCATAAGATCCCTGTTGTTTTGTTGCTCGCAGAGGAACAGGAAGCAGAGGTGTTCAAACTGTGTCATTACAGCAGCTTTGAAGATTTCCCTGATCGAGAGAAGAGGCTCCATCGCCAACACCGCTCCGGGGAATTCTGCAGACCAGCTCCAGTCAGGACTGACAGGGGTGAACACATGTCTGCAATTAATCTGTCTGATGCCCACTCAAAACATAGAAATAGTGATCATTACTGACGCCGTCCCCGTTTCCATGTCTGTGCATAAGGATGTGATATAAAGACGTGTTTTCACTCTTGTTGTGGTTTTGGAAACCAATCTTTGTGCAGACAGAATCAGAACCAATGTAGTTATTAATTTCATATTAATGCCACCTTTTAAGATGCACATATACAGTATTTGCGGCCATCTACATGCATACGACAGTGCTTGTCACGACTCGAACACAACTGGCGGGGGGGGACCCAAAAGCACGACAGGGAAGCAGGCAGGTAAAGTCTCAGAAGGGTTTAATAGGACAGGCAGGGGTCAGGTACCGGGTAATCAGTCCAACAGGCAGATGAATCAGGCAAACAAGAGGCAAACGGGCAGAGTCCAGAAACCAGGCGGGGTCATACACAAGAGGCAATCAAAAACCAGGCAGACAAATCTAAGGAGGGGTTGACAACAGGCAGGGTCCGTGAAACAGGCAGAGTCAATCACAAAACCAGAACAACAGGCAGGATGCTCAGGCTGGAACATCAGGGCAAACACTAACAACCTGGCTGAGAGCTGAGGGCTGAGCTGATTATATGAAGGGGGGTGGCTGATTGGGGGAGTGGCTGCAGGTGAGTGAGGGGAGGGCAGGTGCAGGGAATGAACTGATTGCTAATAGGACCGGATCTGGAATGACAAATATGTTAGTAACAGGAAAACAAACAGGATAATAATTGTCCAGAGACGTGACAGTGCTGGTCTGGAAACCAAACAGGCATGTTTGAGGCAGCGGAAAGAGATTTTTACTGCTGTTTAAATAAACCAGTGGTCCCAAACCCTCGAGTAGTGGACCGGTACCGGTCTGTGGGTCAGTTGGTACCGGGTCACACAGAAAGTGACTTAACATTCATCAGGAGGAGGACTGCTTTACTCCAAACTAATTCACTATATGAACCTGGAATGTGCTAGGACCTATCTGATACATAGAAAAACACAAAACTACAAACAAAGAAACATACAAAATTACAAATACTGCGTATCAGCTGCTTGTATTCCCCTCTAGGAAAACAATGAGTCATAAAGACTTGCGACCATTTATGTCTCCAGAACACAAAGCGTTCTCTCTTCACCAGTAAAAGTGTCCTTTCAGCTCCTTGTTGTGTTGTCAGATCAGAAATAGGTCACGGAGTGTTTTAGATGCATTCTATCCACACTCTGCAAGTCAACCTTCACAAACACAAAATTCCACTTCTGTGCTCCGACAGCTAGCAGCACATGGGTGAAAAAAGGTTTGGGGCAAAAAATAGAAAGAGACAAAAATAATTGGCCTTCCCTCCCAACCCCCATCCTCATCCTCGGCCACAGACGTAATTAACACTGGCCTAGTCAAGAGGCCTGGAGAGAAAATCTGCTGTTTGCATAAAAATTGACCAGCAACATATTGTATCCTTCATACACACGCATGCAAATAGTGCTGGTAGCTCAGACCAATGTAATGAAGCTCTGTAAAAAAAACTGGCAAAGTCATTCATTCATAAAATCCCAATGTGTGACTATTACTCTAATTACAGAGCACGTCAGCTCCAATTAGCCCGCTGCTTCTCCTCCGTTTCATTCTTGATTAACGGAGCCCTGGTAATTACAGGTTTCATGAGAGGGGGGTTTTAAGGCATTAGCCGGCCCACACAGCAAGCTGTTAACTCCATCCACGGCCTTCCACATCACCAATCCGTCCCCGCACCACCAAGTGCTTGGCTTTCTTCTTCAAGGTGTAGTCTTTGTATTCTGCACCCACTTTCAGCACAGCCCGAGCTGCCCCACAAGCCATTATGTTTAATAATGAAGAGGAAGAAGAGAGGTGCAGGAATAAATTGAGGACAAGAACACGAGAAAGAAAGTCATGGTGACAGGAGCAGGGCTGAGGCTGTGGCCATCTCAGGCAGAGGTGCCATGTGTTAATTACACATGTAAAGCCTATTATATCAGGAGAGGACACCTGCTGGCAGGGAAAATGAGGCCAGCGCCAACGCCTGCCACACAGTCAGCCGGCCTTCCTCCTGCCTGAGCCACGATAGCGAAAGCGGTGGCGATGGCGCCCTGATTACATTTTCATACGGGCCTGGAGTGGAGGATGCACTTAACATTCAAATCATCCTCCAGGGAGCCATCACAGGTTGGAATTGAACTGTTCCACGTTGAAGGGTCATCACTTAGAGTGCTGTGTCAGGTCACAGATTTTAGGCAGATAAAGGGGAAGGGATCAAGTAGTTTACTCAACCAGAGCTGAACATCTCTCTCCTAATGTCCAATCACACCTTTACTAACTCAGCTTCTTCCCTGGAGTCTCTGTGCTCTATGTCCTCACAGGTTTCACCCCTCATCCACCCATCCTCTGTGGACCTACTCCCCCCATCCCACCAGTATCACCCCTCATCTAACCATCGTCTGGGGTCTTCCTCCTTCCACCATACAGTCATCCATGCAGCTGTAATTGTGCTCTGAATTCACCAACTACATGATGGTGAACATGTATTGAAGACAACAACCCAGGAGTCGGTGAACACAGCCTGACTTTCTGGTCCCCAATTCAACGCCTGCATCAAATGCTCTACCTATAACCATAAAGACACTGACTCTATCTGGTCTACCTATAACCATAAAGACACTGACTCTATCTGGTCTACCTATAACCATAAAGACACTGACTCTATCTGGTCTAACTATAACCATAAAGACACTGACTCTATCTGGTCTACCTATAACCATAAAGACACTGACTCTATCTGGTCTACCTATAACCATAAAGACACTGACTCTATCTGGTCTAACTATAACCATAAAGACACTGACTCTATCTGGTCTACCTATAACCATAAAGACACTGACTCTATCTGGTCTACCTATAACCATAAAGACACTGACTCTATCTGGTCTACCTATAACCATAAAGACACTGACTCTATCTGGTCTACCTATAACCATAAAGACACTGACTCTATCTGGTCTAACTATAACCATAAAGACACTGACTCTATCTGGTCTACCTATAACCATAAAGACACTGACTCTATCTGGTCTAACTATAACCATAAAGACACTGACTCTATCTGGTCTAACTATAACCATAAAGACACTGACTCTATCTGGTTTATCTGACTCTCTCTCTCTGTCTCTCTTTCTCTGACCCTGTCCTTATCTTCATTTTATTTCTTTTCCACCCAACCAGCCAAGGTGGATTGCCGCCCAAGAGAGTCTGGGTCCTGCCCGGAGTTTCTTCCTCAATGAGGGAGCTTTTCCTTGCCACTGTAGCTTATGCTCTGGAGGGTTCAGTTGGGTTTTTCTGTCTGTTGAAGTGCTTTGAAATGTCTGTTGACGCGATTAAGCACTTTATAAATAAAGATTGATTGATTGATTGATCAGAATCAGAATCAGTTTTACTTTCCATCGTTTGTTGAAAACCAGACAAGGAATTTGTTTTCAGCAGGTGGTGTCTCAAACTTTACATTCATACATTAAATTTAACAATGCTAAATACTTTAAATACTATAAGTAACTATACTAAATACAAACACAAGACGCAAAACGCAGTATTGATTGATTGATTGATTGATTGATTGATTGATTGATTGATTGATAGATAGATAATGTCTTTAGCTTTAATGCTCCACCGAATGTAAACCAGTCACTGACATGGACGGACTCTGGTTACCCAGAGTTCTTACTGGAAACTACCCATAATGCTGCTGGTCATAACTTCATGTCTGGACAGGTAATTTAACGAAAGTCAAAAAAGTGGCTGCAACACGTTGTGTTGTTGGGGTCCTGCAGAGTGACTGTAACAAAAAGCAATTTCCCCTAAGGGGGATTAATAAAGGATTCTGATTCTGAATAATTTTTTTCTTTAAAAAAATTAGATTTTTCTATATTCAAGAATTTTTTGTACATCTATGAATAAATTATTAGTCATTTTATTAATAATTGAGAGTAATAGTGTCAGCACGGTGGAGCAGTGGGCAGTGTTGTTCCCTCACAACATGAAGGTTCTTGGTTTGATTCCATCTGGGGCTTTCGGAGATTCCTGTGTCTGAACTGGGTTCTTTGTGGATTTTGAACGCCCCCCCCCATTTTAAATTTTAAAATTTTGAATGAATGAATGAACATTTGTCAACATTTTTTTTTTTGTAGTACTGTTCATTCTTGAATGACATATTTCCATTCCTTGTTATTCTCTGTTCGGTACGACGTGAAGACATGAATGTTTTAATGGATACTCATCTCTTTTTTTTTTGTCTTTGCATTAATTAAACATAAATCGTTTTCATCAGCTGCAGTAATGAATACCAACATATAAGCTAATTAAATGACTATGAAACGGTTCCAACCACATTTTCTACGTCCTCCTGGTCAAACCAGCCAAAAGACACCAAAGCAGGGGGGGGAGAAACACTTCAAATTGCTGTCATAGTATATATATATATATATATATATATATATATATATATATATATATATATATATATATATATTTAAATTTCAGATAAAATGGCAGGTGACAACTCCACCTTTAGAGAAACGATAGAAAAAATCAAATGCACAGAATTCCTCCCATCATGCCACAACTTTTCCTTGTGCTCCACTTCTTCACATTACAATGAGCCCTGGATTAAACTCTGCACCAAATGAGGTTGCTCTTTGGAAGAAATGATATGATCAACTTCACACCCATCAGGGGAGCTTGTGTACATCTTGCCTAGGGTCTTGCATCTTCATACATATTCAAAAGCCTTTCACAGTTCATTATAAACTCACAAAATCTCTGCTCCTTCTTCTCCTAGATGGCCATGGTACATTCATTAAAAGGGAGGAATACAAAGCCTCCCCAAATTATAACGATACAAATTCCTAACGCAATTAGAATTTAACTATTCACCATCTCACAACTAGGTCTCGCATCAAAAAACTTCAAACGCCAGCCAGCCTAATGGATGTCTCTCCACGTTGCACAATTAAGACTCAAGGACAAACAGTAAAGGGACGGGAATCAGAGCGTCTGATGTTTAGGCTTTTTTTGTCCTTCAACGCCATTTAATATGAAGGTCTAAAAAGTAAACTCCTTTGTTTCGCTCCATCGGAAGTCGTCCCACGAGAGAAGACAACTGAGATTCAAACA
>CM023608.1:829159-849159 GCA_013358685.1 Antennarius maculatus | reverse complement strand
TTGATGATTAGCACCTGCTATAAAAGACTAGCAGCAGATGCTAACTGGTGATACACGAGGTAATGAGGTGTGACAGGATGTCACTGTGGATTCACACCATCTATTATTGTTTTTCTTTACCATTAACATGACTTTTATTTTTAATGGTGTTGAGTTTCACAGTCAGGAAATAAAATATTTGGGCTTTTGCTGCTTTTTATTTTGTATTTTGAGTTTTTTTTAAGTCCCAAAAAGAAACATGAGTACGTTTTAAATTTGGAAAGTGTACTAGTATGGGATCGGTACATAATTATTTGAATTGTCTGTTAAAAATGTGCAAATGAAACATTTTAGAGGGTCTTTTAAAATGTTTGCTTGACATCAGTTCTGTTGTTAGATTATAGACACGTGTTATTACAGCCAGTTAGCATCTGAGACACATTATTGGATTAAAACACACCACAGGGGGGTGCGTTTTCTGCCCCATATGGCCATCATACCATGAAAGGGTCTGCCTGTGTTTTGTCATTCCAACATCTTCACTAGATGTTTGTGT
Source organism: Antennarius maculatus (assembly GCA_013358685.1). Classification (NCBI taxonomy): domain Eukaryota; kingdom Metazoa; phylum Chordata; class Actinopteri; order Lophiiformes; family Antennariidae; genus Antennarius; species Antennarius maculatus. Next base: position 848,624 of record CM023608.1, on the reverse strand, counting down.
GTTGTTGGAGAGGAACCCCTAAAAGCCCCTAAAAGCCCCTAAAAGCCCCGGTAGGTGTCGCTTCCAGAGACCAGACTCTACAAATGACTCCAACAAAGCGAACGCTATGCATTTTCCCTCGCCATACAGCTAGAATGAACCGTAATGAGTGTCAGATCAGAGGTGTGGGGGTGTGGGGTGACGTGTCGGCTGAGTGGTGGTGGTGGTGGTGGGGGGGGGATGCAGGAAACAAAAGTGGCAGGAAGAAGACCAACGTGTTAAGAACTCCGGACAAAGAGAGGATGGTGGACGGCGTCAGATGGATCGATACAGGTGCTCCAACCCAACGCCCGTCTAAAGGGGGGGGGCCAGACTGTGGCTTATTGATGTTCAGGGGGGGTTAAAGCTGAGCATTATGGGATATCTGTCAATGAAACGCCTGAGAGATGGCCGGCGAAGCCTCACCTCTCCAGTGGAGTGGTAAATCAGCCATCAGCCACGTGACAGGATCAGCCCCCCCGCGCCCCCCAATGAGACATGACCCTCGGCCCCTACCCATCCCCTCCTTGATGGAGCTTTGATATTCCTGCCTGCTTCACTGACCAACCAATGGGAGGGGTCGCACCCGCAGCATTCCTCCAAAGCAGCCGAACGGAGCAGCTGAATATATCCAATCATGCAACAAAGGCCCAGAGGAGCCACATCGGCCCCCACCAGGGAGGAGGTCGGGTAGGGGACGGGGGGGGTTCGCTCAGCCTCACCGAGCCGGGTCGCTCAGACACTGACCCGGCAGGAGTTAACAACTGCTTCCTGTCTGCTGGCGTTAGCATAGCCAGCCGTTCGGAAAAGCTGATTTGTCTCTGGGGCCACAGAGAGCTGACCTGGGCCCCGCCCCTCGCTGCTCCACTGGCCCTCAGGAACACAACAGCGTCTGGATCGAGATGAACCACCATGGTGTCTTCAGGGGCTGAGGAACACGGAATAACTCTTAACATACGTAAGAACATGAGTCATCAGCATACGTGTGAACACGTGGTCCCTGTGCCCCCCAGTGGAAAGAATCCCCAGACATTCAATCACATCAATAACAACTGATCAATAATGTCATAAAGGTCCTGAACCAATCACATAATAACTTCAAGGTTTGGGTTATTAATAAATTATTAAGTTTTTACGTTATCAGTGCAGGACTTTTATTACCTTATTGCCAGGTATTATGTTATTTTACTTCTCACAGACAGGCAAATCTATTACATTATTGGCTGTTATTACATTTTTGTCTGTTATTACATTATTGGCAGTTATTACATTACATAATTGGCTGTTACTACATTTTTATCAGTTATTACATTTTTGTCTGTTATTACATTACTGGCTGTTATTACATTATTGGCTGTTATTACATTTTCATCTGTTATTATATTTTTGTCTGTTATTACATTATTGGCTGTTATTACATTTTTTTCTGTTATTATATTTTTGTCTGTTATTACATTATTGGCTGTTATTACATTTTCATCTGTTATTATATTTTTGTCTGTTATTACATTATTGGCTGTTATTACATTATTGGCTGTTATTACATTATTGGCTGTTATTACATTTTCATCTGTTATTATATTTTTGTCTGTTATTACATTATTGGCTGTTATTACATTATTGGCTGGTATTACATTTTTGTCTGTTATTACATTACATTATTGGCTATTACTACATTATTATCACCTAGGTGTACACCTAGGTGAAGAAACGTGTCCAGGCAGGATGGAACGGGTGGAGGAAAGTGTCAGGTGTGATGTGTGATAGAAGAGTTTCAGCTAAAATGAAAGGAAAGGTGTACAAAACTGTGGTGAGACCAGCAATGTTGTTTGGTCTAGAGACAGTGTCACTGAGGAAAAGACAGGAGACAGAGCTGGAGGTAGCAGAGATGAAGATGCTGAGGTTCTCTCTGGGAGTGACCAGGAAGGATAGGATCAGGAATGAGTACATCAGAGGGACAGCACATGTTAGAGGTTTTGGAGATAAAGTCAGAGAGGCCAGACTGAGATGGTTTGGACATGTCCAGAGGAGAGATAGTGAATATATTGGTGGAAGGATGCTGAGTTTTGAACTGCCAGGCAGGAGGCCTAGAGGAAGACCAAAGAGGAGGTTTATGGATGTAGTGAAAGAGGACATGAAGGTAGTTGGTGTGAGAGAAGAGGATGCAGAAGACAGGGTTAGATGGAGGACACTGATTGGCTGTGGCGACCCCTGAAGGGAAAAGCCCAAAGGAAAAGAAGAAGAAGATTACATTATTGGCTGTTATTACATTATTGGCTGTTATTACATTATTGGCTGTTATTACATTATTGGCTGTTATTACATTATTGGCTGTTATTACATTATTGGCTTTAACAAGGATTTACCTTTTGGAAGTGTGGAACACAAAACATTGGTTGACATGACGATGACGTTTGATTCAGCTATGAAATAAAAGTTTTGAAAGCTAATTTTACTGTAATCTATTAGCTGTCTGAATGCTGTAACTTGAACTTTAACAACTTTAAAGTCAATACTTAAATGTAACCCAATTTATTATTTGATATTGTTGGTGAAAAGTAAGTTACTTATCTTGTCAGATAAATATACATTTATGTATTGTTTTAACCCACAGCTTTACAGACACACTTGATTATTCACTATTATCCCCATATAAACTCCTCTAAATGCAACAGGTGTCACAACCGTCATTTTTTAAAATTTTTAATTACGGACTTAATCTGAATAGAATATTTTTGGGATGTGAAGCGTTTGCCTCCCCCTCAGGTAAATATGACCACACCTGCATCCCAAGAGAGCGACTGTTGTCCCTCCCACCGAGGACCCCAAACATGACCCCAAGAGGGCCTCTGAATGCTTTACTGCACATGTGTCAAACCCAAGGCCAAATGTGGCCCTCCACATTATTTAATGTGGCCCCTGAGAGCATAAAAGGTCAGAGTGTCTAAAAATAATTAGGTCAAAAGTGTGCTTTGACCAAAAACTACATTTCCCACAATACAGTGTTTCAGCCCATTTTAACTCTGACTAAACGTTGTGAACAAAGTTAACGTCCTAACTTGTGTCTGATGTTATTTTTCTTTATTGATTGATAGTTTGATCCTTGATTGATGGAGTTCTGTGGGTTTAATAACCTGATAAATAGAAAGGATTTATGTTAGAACAGAGAAACAAACAAACATGTTTTTTCTGTCTAACTGTAATGTTTGGAACTAGAATAAGTCAGAAATTCACTGATTTAACATTAAGGAGTAGTTACATTTAGTTACATTACATTGAGTTACATTTAGTTACATTTATTAGTTACATTAAGGAGTAGTTACATTTAGTTACATTACATTGAGTTACATTTAGTTACATTTATTAGTTACATTAAGGAGTAGTTACATTTAGTTACATTACATTGAGTTACATTTAGTTACATTTATTAGTTACATTAAGGAGTAGTTACATTTAGTTACATTACATTGAGTTACATTTAGTTACATTTATTAGTTACATTAAGGAGTAGTTACATTTAGTTACATTACATTGAGTTACATTTAGTTACATTTATTAGTTACATTAAGGAGTAGTTACATTTAGTTACATTACATTGAGTTACATTTAGTTACATTTATTAGTTACATTAAGGAGTAGTTACATTTAGTTACATTACATTGAGTTACATTTAGTTACATTTATTAGTTACATAAAGGAGTAGTTACATTTAGTTACATTACATTGAGTTACATTTAGTTACATTTATTAGTTACATAAAGGAGTAGTTACATTTAGTTACATTACATTGAGTTACATTTATTAGTTACATTAAGGAGTAGTTACATTTAGTTACATTACATTGAGTTACATTTATTAGTTACATTAAGGAGTAGTTACATTTAGTTACATTACATTGAGTTACATTTAGTTACATTTATTAGTTACATAAAGGAGTAGTTACATTTAGTTACATTTCATTGAGTTACATTTAGTTACATTTATTAGTTACATTAAGGAGTAGTTACATTTAGTTACATTTCATTGAGTTACATTTAGTTACATTTATTAGTTACATTAAGGAGTAGTTACATTTAGTTACATTACATTGAGTTACATTTAGTTACATTTATTAGTTACATAAAGGAGTAGTTACATTTAGTTACATTACATTGAGTTACATTTAGTTACATTTATTAGTTACATTAAGGAGTAGTTACATTTAGTTACATTTCATTGAGTTACATTTAGTTACATTTATTCGTTACATTAAGGAGTAGTTACATTTAGTTACATTACATTGAGTTACATTTAGTTACATTTATTAGTTACATAAAGGAGTAGTTACATTTAGTTACATTACATTGAGTTACATTTAGTTACATTTATTAGTTACATAAAGGAGTAGTTACATTTAGTTACATTACATTGAGTTACATTTATTAGTTACATTAAGGAGTAGTTACATTTAGTTACATTACATTGAGTTACATTTATTAGTTACATTAAGGAGTAGTTACATTTAGTTACATTACATTGAGTTACATTTAGTTACATTTATTAGTTACATAAAGGAGTAGTTACATTTAGTTACATTACATTGAGTTACATTTAGTTACATTTATTAGTTACATAAAGGAGTAGTTACATTTAGTTACATTACATTGAGTTACATTTAGTTACATTTATTAGTTACATTAAGGAGTAGTTACATTTAGTTACATTACATTGAGTTACATTTAGTTACATTTATTAGTTACATTAAGGAGTAGTTACATTTAGTTACATTACATTGAGTTACATTTAGTTACATTTATTAGTTACATTAAGGAGTAGTTACATTTAGTTACATTACATTGAGTTACATTTAGTTACATTTATTAGTTACATTAAGGAGTAGTTACATTTAGTTACATTACATTGAGTTACATTTAGTTACATTTATTAGTTACATTAAGGAGTAGTTACATTTAGTTACATTACATTGAGTTACATTTAGTTACATTTATTAGTTACATTAAGGAGTAGTTACATTTAGTTACATTACATTGAGTTACATTTAGTTACATTTATTAGTTACATTAAGGAGTAGTTACATTTAGTTACATTTCATTGAGTTACATTTAGTTACATTTATTAGTTACATTAAGGAGTAGTTACATTTAGTTACATTACATTGAGTTACATTTAGTTACATTTATTAGTTACATAAAGGAGTAGTTACATTTAGTTACATTACATTGAGTTACATTTAGTTACATTTATTAGTTACATAAAGGAGTAGTTACATTTAGTTACATTACATTTAGTTACATTTATTAGTTACATTAAGGAGTAGTTACATTTAGTTACATTACATTGAGTTACATTTATTAGTTACATTAAGGAGTAGTTACATTTAGTTACATTACATTGAGTTACATTTAGTTACATTTATTAGTTACATAAAGGAGTAGTTACATTTAGTTACATTACATTGAGTTACATTTAGTTACATTTATTAGTTACATAAAGGAGTAGTTACATTTAGTTACATTACATTGAGTTACATTTATTAGTTACATTAAGGAGTAGTTACATTTAGTTACATTACATTGAGTTACATTTATTAGTTACATTAAGGAGTAGTTACATTTAGTTACATTACATTGAGTTACATTTATTAGTTACATTAAGGAGTAGTTACATTTAGTTACATTACATTGAGTTACATTGATTAGTTACGAGTACATTCATTGTACTGAAGCTGTGGAATACGTCCCGACACCTTCTAGTATCACTATCAGTGCTGCTTTACAAAACCTTGTTTTCCCTGCACTTTGACAGAATTATCTCCCCTCAAAACAAGTTGACAATCTCTGTTTGTGATTTCACGGCGTCGACTAAATGTTTGGACAAATGTGATCTGGCATCAGCCAGGACGCCACCTGTAACGTCAGCGGTGTGTGTTCAGGGCTGGCAGCACAGGCGGCGCCGGCTCCTGCGGTCGGTATCTATGGCATCAGCATCAGAGCGAAGACGCCTGGGGGGAAGTCTCTAGGGGCTCCGGAGCAGCAGCGTCTGTGCCGCCTCTGACACCTAATGCCACCGGCTGCACAGAGAGCAAACACAGCCCCCGCCTCGCCACGGTCCTCCGGGACAACAACTCACGGTTGCACTCACAAGCACTCAGCTTGCATCACTTCAGAAGTGAAGTAAACCAAAACCCAGCGTCAGAGAGAGACCGGGATTATGGAATTTACTCCTCCTAGCCAGGTGGAAAGAGACTTTCAGAGGATTAACAGCCTGGAATGAGACCAAGGAGCAAGAGCGAGATCTGCTTCCGTGTGAAAATGACCTGATATCAGACGAGTTGCACGGCTGTGATCGACAGTCTAAGTGATAAAAAAATAAAACAATATTTTTATCTGAAACATGAGTATGGTGTGTGTTTGAGACCAACAACACATCTGTTGAGCAGCTAGTCTAAAGTTTGAAGGAGAACATCGTCAACTGCTCTATATGATCACCAGACAAGAGGTGAAGAGTTTTGACCTTGGTCTAAATGTTTTAAAGGCATTAGAATACAGGAAATGGCATCTACTCAGTCAAAATTTCCCTTAATAAATCTTAAACATCCTACCAATAACAGTTTTAGCTGCCAGCTGCTGCTACAGGACTTGTATCGTCCGTCTCCACCCTTTAAACGTACCGACACAGGGTCACCTGTATGACCCCAACGTTCACATGACTCTGTGACGTTTCTGATGGTTCTCTATGAAGCAGATCGTTGAAAATGACAGAACTGTCCTTGTGTTTAAAACACTTGAGTGGTTTAAAGTCCCAGGAGTCCGTCTACGCCGATGACACCGCTGTTTGTCATCCACGGGAGTCGTCATTAGCAACAACAGTTGAGCCTTGTTGTGCTTTTTGGACTCTTAACGTTGCCGTTTCACATCATGTGAACGGATATTTTTGATCCTTTTGTCGATTGGTTATTGACATTTCTGCACTGATATTCCATCAGTTTGTCAATTTATTCCAGGTTGATTACAGACTGCTCCATCCATCCAGGTAGAAACTGAAAATAAATGTTTGTCTCTACATGGAGAAAAGATTTTAAGCACCGTAGCATCATGGATTAAAGGATAACTACTTCACCCTGGTAGCTGTCAGGGATGTTTTTTTACACCCAAGAGAGGACTATAAGACTATATTTTCATTGGTGATTTATTATTGAAAGTATCAACAGTGTAATCCCAGGTTACACACATCTTTCTGTTATTACCCCGGTGTCAGACTGCGCTGTGTGTTTAAATGTTCTACAACAATAGATCTGTTGGTGCCTTCAGGCGTAAATATATAATCATCCCACTCATAAAGAAAAGATGCTAATATCCAGTTATCCAGTGCATATCAAATGTTACTGCCTAAATGCTGCTAATTGGATGGATTTCTGTGGCGATGCAAATAAAGGCTAACTGCCACGATCTCTCCAGGCCACCAAGAAAACCCTCCACCGTCTGGGAGGAGAAAGAGACGCTCTGGTCGACGCCACGAGGATCCCCCTGCAACACACAACCGCCTTCATCCCTATTCATGGTGCGCTCCTATCACTAACAGCTCATTTGAATTGGTCGTCTGCCAAGCGAGTCGCTCTCTCTTAACACACAAACACAGGGACAATATTGCGAGTCAAGCTGTTGTTTGTTACTGGGCGGCGAGACGATGGCGGCTCCATCATCGCAAAAAAAAAAAACAACCAGCGTGGAGTCACCTGACCCGCGTTTGAGGGATGCTGGGTAAACGGAAGGAGACGTCAAGACCAAACAGATGGAAGGAAACAGGGGTGTCACATGATGATCAAGGCGACCAACACCAAATATCACCAAATAGCCAAGCTTTGCCTTCAAACTGATGCGATTTGTCTCCTGACAGCGTCTATATGAGATGTTTCTTGGTCTTATTATCTCTGCTGTGGACGTAGGAACACGGAACGCTCTTTATTTCTCCAAGTATTGTTCTTTATTAAGTGGAACACAGAACATTACTCAGACATGTCAGCTCCTGCAGTTTCCTATGTAGGGTATGTTGTCTACATCCACTTAGGTAATTAAGACCGTCACAGCAGTGTAGATTTGAGCGTAGATCAAACAGCAGTGTGTTGATATGGGAAACAAAGGAAGACTAGTCTCCACCAACTCTGTTATATCATAATCCCTGATCCTTCAGCCTGATTAAAACATTTCAACAAGAGCCTGGGCTGCCTAGCGAGGTAGCGCCGTAGAGAGGCTGGGCGAAGGAATATCACAGCTCCCTCATTAGCGAGAGGGGATTTCATTTGGAATATCTCACCAAGCACTTTGAGAGAAGCGGCCCGTATTTACATTTAAAAGATCCAAAGTGGCCGTCTGAAGCTAGCTACCTCTTTCCTTAATTGCCGGCTTCAGTTGTCTATGAATGCATCCACTTTATTACTGGGTCTCATTACCGGACGGCACCGAGCAGAGTCTCCTTCTCCTCTGTGAGGGTCTCCACCCCCCATCCCCTCTGCCTCCCCCCCTCCAGCAGGGCGGCACCACATCAGACTTCTCCCAGTGGCCACAAGACACAAACAATCGAGAGGGATTAGACCGTAATCCTGTTTTTACTTTCATCTGACACATATTCAAAGGAGGAACTCTGTGAAGCGTGGAATTCTTCGAAGATCCGCACCAAAAGCAAAAAATAAGAGGAATATCTGTAAACAATGCAAAAGGATGGGGATTACAAGTTTAAAACGACAGGCAGACAACGAGCTCCACAACAGATTTAATATCCGTACAGACTGAATAAATCATCGACAGTAAAAGTTACAGTTTACAATCAACAACTGAGGACACGCTGACGCATCTGTGTTTACTGAAGCGTGCACATTTTTAAACCCTTTAGACTTTTCACTATCTATATACATACACAGATTTTTTGGAGAATAAGGAATCAATGAAAAAACATTAAAAGAATCACACTTATTCATTTCATAGCTATAAAAACGTTTGATCTATTGATAATTTTCCGAATGCATGAAAACAAAATACAAACTTGTGCGGCGTAATCTCCAGGATTTTGCTGTTTTCAGATTATGCTCGTGTTCCTTAAGTGAGAGAGATTGAACTGATGGTGCAGACGGTCCTCACCCAACACAAACCAGTCAGTGAACCACTAACTACTGCACAACTGAGCACACTAGTGAACATCCAGAACATATGCACAAACTCAAGGTCTCCAACACACCCTCTCAAAGCATGCTGGGAAACCCACCCATCTGTTCCACACAGCATTACAATATGTGTGTATATATATATAGTTCCACTGACGATTGATGCAGTTGTTTGTGTTGTTTGAGACGGAACCACATGACCATCTAGTCGACTAAATCCCATCCTTTCAATTCAAAAAACTTTATTTGTCCCCAATGGGCAATTAAAAGCACGCAAAGCAGGATTGGTGCACAAAAAAGAAATAGAGTGCAAAGAGCAAAATCCAGACTTAATACACAGAAAGCCACTAAAACACACTAAACGAATATGTACAGAATAAAAACGCATGTGTCACGGTGTTATAAATAAAGATATCAGACCCTTCTTGTTGTGGCAGCATTATGTACGATGGTAATGGTATCTAAGGCCGAGTGGTCTCACTGGATGAGGTTTTAATTTAATCTGAGAATTGAACTCATGAAGGGAAAACAAGAGTCTGCAGTTGAATGTTGAGATGTTCAGTCAGTCTGCTTTTGTGGGTTATGGGGAGAGTTTGTCACTGGAGGGGCTTCAGCACCACTGGACAACCTGTCAGAGTTCTAACAGCCCACCCCAATAAAGATCAGAACATCTTCAGTCACTGTGATCTCTTTGTGTTCACCATGAGTGTTCACCATGAGTTCTAGTGGTTTGGATCCTCTGATCACCTAGTCAGGTGTAATTCAGACATCTCAGGGTGGGATTTCCTGACTCTTACACCTGGGTAAAAGTTGGTCCTTGTCTCAGTTTGATTGAGTCTCAGAGTTCTGATCCGATCCCCAGACCCGATCCTTTGAGGACGTTCAACATACAGTATATTGGTCGCAACTGAAGTCACGTTGTGAAAACTCTTCTCAGTTGAAACCAGAAGTCTGTGTGGAGCAAACTGAATTTGTTTTGTTCACACTTAACACATTCTTTGTGAGTCTTTTCTCACCTGCTAAACACTGAACTGATGCAGCTTGTTTAAAATGTTAGCACACTGTTGTCAGCACAGTTCAAAATACAGAAAATACAGAAAATTGTGCAACACAGGAAATAAAATAAACATAACTATAATGAAGTGAAATAGTAATGCAGATGTTTTGGTTGTTGGACAGTAATCCCTCGTGTATTCGTGCATCAACACGCATGACTTCACCTTATAGCGGATTTTTAGTAGATAGTCACGTGATATCCTACGCGCACGCTATTGGCTGACAGCATCCAGAAGTGCGCTGCTTTACATGAGTCTCGGAATTCCATCGCACTTCCATGAGACACAAAAGTGCTTTAAACAGTCCATCAGAGTGTGGGAAAAGGAAATACAGATAGAAGGTGGTTTAATATCAGTATGGGGAGGGTTCAGAAACTTCTAAATTACCCTAAATAATAAGTGTCAGGATGTGCAGCTGCTTCTCTCTCTCTCCCTCTTCTGAGTCCCTCATAGTTTCCGCCTACCGGGGTGTGGCTGTTCCTGGCAGCAGAGCAGCACACCTGTGACTAATCACCAATCTACAGACCTTCATGAGGACCAGCTTTCCACCATTCATCGCCGGTTCGTTTGTACTGCTTGTCAGTATCTGCACCTTGGCTCTCTCTTGAACTTGCACCTTGACTTTTTTGATAACTCTGTTCTCTCCGTGTTCCAGTTCCGGTCTGCTGCCTATTACCATTCCAGCCGCCTGCCTGCCTTCTCTTCTCCTGCCAATTCACCTGTCCAGCCTGTTCATCTGGTCCACCACATTCGTTGTTAAATAAATATCTTTTTTTCCCTTTTACCTGACGTTTGCGCATTTGGGTCCGAAGCAAACCCCGACAGAACGAACTGGCCAAAATGGACCCAGCGGAGACCAATTCGGATCGTATCCGCCAGGCTCTTGCAAACCAAGGAGTTCTACTTGGACAACATGAGCAGCTGCTACATAGCCTCTTGGGGAGTCAAAAGACTTCACAAAACCAGATTTCACAGCTTAACTTCATGATCCAGGAACTTACCGGCAAACTCTCCACGTCCAGTATTCAAGGGCAGCCTGTTTCACTTCAACCTCAAGCCTCTGCTGTATCTCAGTCTCCACCGCCGCCCTTCAGAGAAGTGCACATTCCGGACCCTGACCATTATTCAGGTGATATGGGTAAATGTGGGCGTTTTTTACTGCAGTGCTCACTGGTTTTTAGTCAAAAACCAAACACTTATGCCTCTGACAATTCTAAAATTGCTTACATTATGGGACTTCTCCATGGGAGGGTGTTAGAGTGGGCAGCTGCAAAATGGCAAAACCAACCTCATATGCGCAATGATTACATGACTTTTGAACAGGAGCTGAGAAAAGTTTTTGATCACCCTGTCCAGGGCAGAGAAGCTTCTAAGAGGCTCCTCTCGATAACCCAAGGGACTCGTAGTGTGGCAGACTACTCGGTTGAATTCCGGACTCTAGCAGCCGAGAGTGGGTGGGATGATTTGGCTCTGCAGGGTGTGTTCTTGAATGGACTTTCTGAACAATTGAAAGATGAACTTGCTGTAAAAGAAGATCCTGCAAATCTTGATTCTTTAATTTCGATATCCATTAAAATGGACAATCGAATCCGTGAGCGTCGTAGGGAGCGTTCCAGCCGCCATAGTTCCACCTTGTCTAACCCTCGCAGTGTCCCACCAAGCCGGTTTAGCGCATCACCTCCTCACAAGCCTGTTGTCCCGACCACTGCAACTTCTGAGGAAGAGCCAATGCAGGTGGTTCGGGCAAAACTAACACAAGATGAGAGGCAGCGTAGAATCAGGGCTGGCGTTTGTATGTATTGTGGGATTCAGGGACATTTTCTCGCCACATGTCCTGTTCGGCCAAAAGACTAGGCTCATCAGTGAATATGGGGGTGCTGGTGAGCCACGTTTCCTCCTCTAATTCCCCAACAAAAATGCTACTTCCTGCTATGCTCTGTTTTCGTAACTCTACTCTGCCGTTGACTGCCTTAGTGGATTCCGGAGCTGAGGACAATTTTATGGACTGTAATCTGGCTCAACAAACTGGGTTGGATAGGGTACCCCTTGCTACTCCACTAGCAGCAAATGCTCTAGATGGGAAGCTAATCTCAAAGGTGACCCATTGTTCAGAACCAGTTAAACTTTTGTTATCAGGCAACCATCAAGAACAACTGCAGTTTAAATTAATTTCTTCACCTCAGACTCCGTTAATTTTGGGATATCCTTGGTTAAAACGACATAATCCGAATTTTGATTGGGTCAGTGGAAAGGTGTTAAGTTGGAGTTCTTTCTGTCACTCGAAATGTTTGCAATCTGCTCTTCCTCCACCAGGTTCCACCATACCCTCTACAGTGCCTCCAGATCTAAGTAATGTTCCTGATTTATATCATGATCTAGCACAAGTTTTTAGTAGGGAGCAAGCACTTTCGCTTCCACCCCATAGACCTTATGACTGTGCCATTGACCTTCTTCCAGGTTCAACTCTGCCTTCCAGCCGTCTGTATAGTTTGTCCAAACCAGAGAATGAAGCAATGGAGCAGTATATAAGAGACTCTTTAGCAGCGGGTATAATCAGACCTTCCTCCTCTCCTGTTGGTGCTGGTTTTTTCTTTGTTAGTAAGAAGGATGGGTCACTTCGCCCCTGCATTGACTACCGAGGGTTAAATAACATAACAATGAAAAACAAATATCCTCTTCCTCTCATCAATTCTGCATTTCAATCTCTTCACAAGGCTACCATCTTTTCTAAACTGGACCTTCGCAATGCGTACCATCTTGTGCGCATTCGATGGGGGACAAGTGGAAAACGGCATTCAATACACATTTGGGCCATTTTGAATATCTGGTAATGCCTTTTGGGTTGACAAATGCTCCTGCAGTTTTTCAAGCCCTGGTCAATGATGTATTGAGAGATTTTTTGAATCGTTTTGTGTTTGTCTATTTGGACGATATTTTGATTTTCTCTCCGTCTGTAGATGAGCATGTTACCCATGTCCGCCAGGTGCTGCAGAGGCTGCTGGAGAACAAACTATTCGCCAAGGCAGAGAAGTGCGAGTTCCATGTTGAGTCGGTCGGATTTCTCGGTTACATCATTGACAGTGGGCAGGTGAAACCAGATCCCTCAAAGATCCATGCAGTTTCGCAGTGGCCAGTCCCAGAGACCCGTAAACAACTTCAAAGGTTTCTCGGATTTGCTAATTTCTACCGCCGTTTCATCCGGAACTACAGTTCTGTGGCAGCTCCTCTGACTCGTCTCACCTCCCTCAAGATCCCTTTTGTGTGGTCTTCAGACGCAGATGAAGCCTTTCAGGCTCTTAAGAGACGTTTTACTGAAGCGCCTGTTCTCACTCATCCTGACCCAACACTGCAGTTCATTGTCGAGGTGGATGCTTCGGATACTGGTGTTGGAGCTGTTTTGTCTCAGCAATCTGCCTCTGACCAAAAACTGCATCCTTGTGCCTTCTTTACACGCCGTTTATCCACCGCAGAACGGAATTACACCATAGGCGATCAAGAACTTCTTGCTGTCAAGTTGGCCTTGGAGGAGTGGCGGCACTATCTGGAGGGAGCAGAACACCCGTTTGTTGTCTGGACAGATCACAAAAACTCATCGTACATCCAGTCTGCTAAGCGGCTCAACTCCCGTCAGGCTAGATGGGCTTTGTTTTTCGGACGTTTTAATTTTACCTTGACCTATCGACCTGGTTCAAGAAACACCAAACCCGATGCCCTTTCCCGACAGTTTTCTCCTGCTGACTCACCTGACATTGCTGAAAACATTCTTCCACCTTCTTGTGTTTTAGCTGCTGTTACTTGGGAGATCGAGTCCTGCATCAGGAGAGCTCAAGAGACTGATCCTGACCCTTTTTCCCTTTTACCTGACGTTTGCGCATTTGGGTCCTAAGCAAACCTCGACAATAGGATAAATAGTTTGTTGCTATATTGCAGAATTTTGCATGCTGTGGGCATTAACCGCGACGACCGAGGGATTACTGTATTTTTGTCTTTTCTTAGAAATCTATCTCAAAGGTGAGAGGTTGGCAGCCAGGGGTAAAGAGGCAGAGGTGGACTCAGCCCACGGTCATGGTGCCAGTAAAGCACTCTCTAACGCAGCTTCAGATATCAGTTGGTCTCTTTAATAGATCTTTGTAATAGATGTCTAATAGATATAGATAGATTATATAATAATGTGATGCTCTCGAAAACCTTTCTTTTAGCCCGATAGACGTCGCCACAGCGCCCCGTGTCCTTTTGTTCATTTTTTGGTGAAGGCTACTATTTGTTTGGTAAAGTTTTTTATGCTGGATGCCCATCCTGCTGTAACCATTTGCATTTACCCTGGCTTGAGACCGGCCTACAGTTGACACAGGCTTGTGCCCCCGTAGGGCTGCAGATGCCGGGGTATTGAACCCGGGGCAGCATGAGAAACATGTGCTCTACCCTTGAGCTAGATCCAGACTCTATTACATTCAGGGATGTGCTGCAGCCCTCCTCCTCCCCTTCCTCCCCCCTATCTGTATATTTGTTTATATTTGGCCAAAATATTGGGAAATTGCATTTTGTATGAATTGTATTAATTGCATAATCCATTGTATTAATATTTTATAACACACACCTCCTTGGTGACATAATTGTCTTGTTGAGTCTTAGTTTGGTTGTTTCATTAAATTTCATGCACACTTTTTCCTTCCTTGAAAAAGAAGTGGACCATGCCAGCACATTTGGAGATTTCCTACGAAGGTAAAAGTTACAGTTGGACTCAAATGCAGAAATATAACTGAGCAGTAAAGTTCCTGTGGGCCCCTAAGAGTTCAGGACTGAGTAATCCAAACCTGTGTGTATCATTGCTCCGTCGTCTGCAGGTCCCAGAGGGGAGATTGAGATGGAAGCATCAGCACAGGAATGACCTTGTCCCCCCCTCCCTTCCACATTACACAAACACATTACACCCTAGACAGCTCACAGCTGACCCGTGTCAATCAGCACCAGCAGCACATGCACACAAACCCATGAAGTACTGCTCTGCAAAGACATGCTAAGATGTGGACTCCCTGACATTCAGGAAGTGAAACAACATGATTGGCCCATGAACAGACCAATGGCGTCACGTCAACTGTGAGGAGTTGTCCCGACGTCTGTCTCGAGCATAATTACTTCAAAATGTAAGGATTGTGTTGCTCACTGGAAAACTTCAAACTTGGACCTAAACCACCATGAAAGTCAGCAAATCCTGTTCAGGTTGTTAAGGTTGTGTTTGTCTGAAAGATAAAAAGTGTCCGACGACTTACATCTGGCAGCGTGTGCAGCATTTGCATCTGTATCCTTTAACACGTTCTTTGGAGGGTGCAGGCTGTGTTGTCTAGCTGTCAACACTTTGCTCAAGCCAAAGCCCTGGGATTACACAGAAGCTGGTCCCTGTCTGTCAGAGAGGAACCTGAACACTCAGACTGACGGAACACCAGCGTTTAAAGTGCAGAGTGAAATTTAGACTCAGCAGGTGAAGCGAGTGTCTCCTTAGTCCACCCTGTTGTCTTCTCCATCGACACTCACCAAATGGTCAAACGTAGCAGATTGATCCATACCCCCAAACTCTAAAAGATCCCCATGGATTTAACGTGGTTTTGCCTGTTTTAATCTGTTGAAATGACTGAAGTTGTTTAGTTACCACAATAATTTACCTTGACTTAGAAAAAGATTCTGGTTTGGGCTCTAGACTTGGAGAGATGAGACGAGTCTTTGGTCTGACAGGGCTTTAGACTCTAGAACATCTGTTGCTTATCGCCGTTGGACCAGTTATGTAATGCAGGTTAAAAACTAAGTCAACTTTGACTTTAGTTTCCTCACAGACACAAACCAGACCCCATTGGGTGAGACTGACCCCTCCAACAAATCAGACCACCTGACGTGGATTGTTCTTGTTGGAGGGCTGTCTTCACGAATGGTGCTGTAGAGATGCCTGGCTGAATAGATTGAAGTGAAAGGTTACTGACAGAGCCTCCACATTGATATATTGGGAGTGAGAATTAGCTTCGTCTGCTACTCATTCAAACGCTAGTCTTCATTTTCCCCTTGTCTTCATCTCATTTCCTTTCCTCTGCTTTCCTTCCTTTAACTCTTTCCTGACAGCTGGGATCCATCTCGCCTTGAGCCCAGCCATCATCCAGATCCCTCTTAAAATACAAAAATAGTCTTGAGGCCTTAAAACTTTATGACGAGAGCCTTGGTACCACATGCCGTTTCAGTAGCAGCACTGCTAGCAGGCCTGTCGATTTATGGCTCAGGACATGCACATATTTAATTTGTAACCAAAAACTTCCCCTTCTCCTCCACTTCCTCAGAACTCTGGAACAGTATTTGTTTTCACAGGTCAGAGGTTAAACAAAGGAAACATAGTGCTGGCCAGCTGACGGGCCAGAGGGAAGGGGGTCAGGGTCACCTCCGCCGCCCGGGTCAGACGAGCACCAACTGTGAGACGCATCAAGGGTCAAGGTACCGAATCTGAAGGGCAGCCAGAGACCTTCAGGTGGAGACACGACTGGAATCAGGCCTCTGGTTCTTTATGTGATCACATTTGAACGTCACGTGTTGGCCCCTCCCACCCCTCCCCTCTGTAAGGGGTCTTCCGGGTTGTTGGCCTTAACGTTTTTACTGCCCCATTCTCCATAAACCCCCTGAGGGGCAGGCCCAAATGCAGTTACATGCCCCACTAGCTCTCCACCTCTGTGCGGAGGTGTAGAATCATATAAGTTTATTTAGTGTGAATGTTCCATGGTTCTCATGGCTCTCATTGTTCTCATGACTCTCATTGTTCTCATGGCTCTCATTGCTTTCATGGCTCTCATGGTTCTAAAGGCTTTCATGGCTCTCATGACTCCCATGGCTCTTGTGGTTCTCATGGTTCTCATCGTTCTCATGGCTCTCATTGCTTTCATGGTTCTCATGGCTCTCATGGTTCTAAAGGCTTACATGG
This sequence comes from Antennarius maculatus, assembly GCA_013358685.1. NCBI lineage: Eukaryota > Metazoa > Chordata > Actinopteri > Lophiiformes > Antennariidae > Antennarius > Antennarius maculatus. The sequence continues at coordinate 831,442 of CM023608.1, read as the reverse complement.
CTCTCATGACTCTCATGGCTCTTGTGGTTCTCATGGATCTCATGGCTCTCATGGTTCTCATGACTCTCATTGCTTTCATCACACTCATGGTTCTCAGGATTCTCATGACTCTCATTGCTTTCATGGCTCTCATGGTTCTCATGGTTCTCATGTCTCTTATTGTTCTAAAGGCTTTAATGGCTCTCATGGCTCCCATGGCTCTCATACCTCTCATGGCTCTCATGGTTCTCATGACTCTCATTGCTTTCATGACACTCATGGTTCTCATGATTCTCATGACTCTCATTGCTTTCATGGCTCTCGTGGTTCTCATGGCTCTCATTGATTTCATGGCTCTCATGGTTCTCATGGTTCTAAAGGCTTTCATGGTTCTCATGACTCCCATGGCTCTTGTGGTTCTCATGGTTCTCATGGCTCTCATTGCTTTCATGACTCCCATGGCTCTTGTGGTTCTCATGGTTCTCATGGCTCTCATTGCTTTCATGGCTCTCGTGGTTCTCATGGCTCTCATTGATTTCCTGGCTCTCATGGATCTCATGGTTTTCATGGTTCTCATGACTCTCATGGTTCTCACAGTTCTCATTGCTTTCATAACACTCATGGTTCTCATGGCTTTCGTGGCTCTCATGGTTCTCATGACTCTCATGACTCTCATTGCTTTCATGGCTCTCGTGGTTCTCATGGCTCTCATTGATTTTATGGCTCTCATGGTTCTCATGGTTCTAAAGGCTTTCATGGCTCTCATGACTCCCATGGCTCTTGTGGTTCTCATGGTTCTCATGGCTCTCATTGCTTTCATGGCTCTCGTGGTTCTCATGGCTCTCATTGATTTCCTGGCTCTCATGGCTCTCATGGTTTTCATGGCTCTCATGGTTCTAAAGGCTTTCATGGCTCTCATGACTCCCATGGCTCTTGTGGTTCTCATGGATCTCATGGTTTTCATGGTTCTCATGACTCTCATGGTTCTCACAGTTCTCATTGCTTTCATAACACTCATGGTTCTCATGGCATTCGTGGCTCTCATGGTTCTCATGACTCTCATTGCTCTCATACCTCTCATGGCTGTCATGGTTCTCATGACTTTCGTGGCTGTCATGGTTCTCATGACTCTCATGGCTCTCATACCTCTCATGGCTGTCATGGTTCTCATGACTCTCATTGCTTTCATGACACTCATGGTTCTCAGGATTCTCATGACTCTCATTGCTCTCATACCTCTCATGGCTCTTGTGGTTCTCATGGCTTTCATGGTTCTCATGGCTCTCATTGCTCTCATACTTCTCTTGGCTCTCATGGTTCTCATGCCTCTGATGATTCTCATGCTCTCACAGCTGTCAGTGCTTAAAGCCATCGTCATGTAGCACAGGATGTCCTGGTGGCTCGGCCCTGCAGACTTCCTGAGTCAGATGTTCTGTAACTACATACAGCCGGTGCGTGTGTTTGGCGTGAGCCATGTACAGGTGTAATAATAACATGTTTACCAGCTCGTACTGTTTTAAAATAAATCGGCAGGTAAGTTTTTTCTTCTTGAACGTCAGATATCAAAATGTCATCCTAATTGTTTGTTTTCAGTTAAGCCTTTTCCTGATGCCTTCGCGTTAAGACGTTAAAGAAAAAAATATTCTTACTATTATTTCAGTATTTTGGAAGTGAAAACGACAAAATATGAAAGTCTGATTGTATTCGTTTACGTTAACACGGAACATACTGAAGGGTGATGAACATCAGGCGTCAGTAGCAACAATAACTGTATCTGTGGATTAAACAGTGACTCAGTCTGTGGACACACACACACACACACACACACACACACACACACACACACACACCAGCAGAAAGAAAAGCAGAGCGGCGTACCTTCACGTCACAGGAAGAGCTGCAGCCAGGAGCCACCAGCCAGAAGCTCTCCATCTGCTCTGTGGAGGGAGCTGCCAGCAGCACACACACACACACACACACACACACACACACACACACACACTGCTAACAGAGCTGAAGCTGTGGATGTGTGTGTGTGTGTGTGACACATCTCAGGAATGCTGTGAGTTTAAATATAATTACAGGTAAAACAGCCCAAAAATTGATTTTTGAAGCTGGAGATTTAGAATAAATAAATAAAACTGATTTAAATAAAACTGATTAGAGACACTTATGTGTAGAATTGTTCCTATAAAATTAAAAATCACCTCATGCAAATATATCTACATAAAATATTTTTTAAAAATACAGAAAAAAATATTTTAAATAAAATTCCATCATTTTTGTAATCCCACACACACTGTG
>CM023608.1:784159-824159 GCA_013358685.1 Antennarius maculatus | reverse complement strand
TCGAATATATTTGTTTCTTTCATAGAAATTCAATTTCACAAAACAGAAAAAACATTTTTACGGATTAATATTTTTTAGAAACAGTGAGTTATATTTTTCCTATATATATAAGTGCTACTGTTTACATCTGATTTCATTTGACCTCATACTGCCAAACACAAACTGCTGGCTCGTCAGGTTCTGTGTGTCCAGCGGTGTGATGTGGTCAGTCCAGGACACTGACCCCCTCCCATCAACAGAGGGCGCTAGCACTCAATATGTGGATCCGGAGGAAACGAGCACAAAATGCATGTTTAGGCAGATTAATATTTCATATGGAACCCTCTATCAATGAAGGTAAATCAGTGTGATCACTTAGACGGTGTCAAACCTACACGTGTGAACACGTGGTCGCGTGTGTCTGGGGCCACGTGTGGAAAATCATGTCAAAATACAACTTTTACCAAATGAAAATGTTTCAGACCCTCTCTCTCTTTAACACCGTCACATTCTGAGCAGATGATGGCGTCACAAAAGCTCCAAAGAGTCCAACTCCAGAGAGACTGCTGTGGGATTTCTTTGATGACTTGTTAATCTAGCAATCCCTGCTAATCCAGTGGAGGTGCTGACGGATGATTTACGGATACTATGGGATGTGTTAGTGAAGATAAACGGAGGTACTTGTAGCTATGGGCTCTGCAGAGGGCCAGAGAGTAAATCACTCTTTAAACAGACAGGAGTCCTGGGTGTCACCGGGGGCCGGGACTACCAGGGGTCTGAACCGTCTGAATACCGTCTGTCCGCCGCTCAGAGGAGCTTCCTGTCTGACAGAACGGGAGATAATTCATCCGTCTAATGGGGGCCATAAATCCATGGATTAACTTCACGGCAGCGAGAGAAGGTCTGGAGAAATCAGAGACAGATGAGAGGAAGAAGAACGGTGCAGGAGGGGGGACACCGCTGAGGCAGGGAGGACCGGGGGGGGAGAGGTGAGCGGGGTGAGGCAGGAGGCGGGAAGGGCCCGGTGGCACGGCCGGGGCCTGGGTGGTGCGGCGCTAACAGGCCCCCGGGGACCCGGCACTGCAGGACCATATGGGGAGCAGTGAAAGGGAGAGGAGCAGCGGGGGCCCCGGGCTGACAGGCCACCGCTGCCCCTGTTTCAGCTGGTCCCCCGGGGCCCTGGGGCCCGCAGGATTAGAGACACACAACAAAGATAACATATACAGCATAACACACACACACACACACACACACACACACACACACACACACACACACACACACACACACACACACAGCTTCAATCCCAGGTCTTCTCCAATCAGAAGACTTCTTCTTCCTCCTCCTCGTCTTCATCAGACGGCGTTCATCTCTGATCCCTTTCCTCTTCCAAACGTGTTTGTTCTTCTTAAAAATGACGGCCGTTCAGCTGCTGACCTGCTCTGGTCGAACTGGACCGGTTTCACTTCTTCACACTGAATGCATTCACTGACCCCCGTCGTTAAAGTCCCTCCAGAGACAATCACCCGACCCACACTAAACCGATTCAGCATATCTTTTGAAATGTTAACACGCTGCATTCAACAGAATTCAAATGCAATTAAAGCAAAAGGATGGGGAAAAAAATTGCATTTCTGCTGCAGAAACATTTAAAATGACAGAAATGAGATCCAAATACTTTCAGAATCAAACCTATTGATCCTTTAAACAGCTGAAAACCTACCAGGTGACGAAATAAAAAGTGACTCAAAGTTTGCTCCACGTCGTCTTGACGACATGTTTCAGCTGGAATCATGCTTTTTATCTGTCCACTGATGCTCAACATGCACAGCTGATATAGTCATGGTCTGTGGGGGGGTGAGACCCTGCTAATGCTAAAGAACTAAAGAACTCTAAAACTTTACCCCTTCAAGGACTGTTAATCAGCTCAAATGTGGAAATAACCAACAGAAGGTATTTGCTTGGATCTGGGCTTCTTGCTTTCACCTGTATATTTATCTGTATGTGACATCAGTGTGAATGGATCTGCACCACATTAACGTTATTTATGCTGCTGAACATCAGAAATATTGGGATAGAATGTAAGGGGACTAAATCAGGATATCACATTAAGCAGTCGAACCAAACAAAACTATTTGGAGTGCTATTAATTAATCAAAGTATTCTTTCGGCTTTTTGCAGATGACGCGTTTCTGTTCTGTTCGTCACTGGAGTTAATACCTCCACACATTTCCATCATTAATGACAGAGATTCCCAAAGAATTGACAGAAACAAATGCAGTTAATCAGCTAACGTGGAAAGAATCTGTGCTGATTGGAAGAGGACCCTATTCCTGGTAGGGTGGGGTTAAATAACTCTGAATTTCTGACTTATTCTAGTTCCAAACATTACAGTTAGACAGAAAAAACATGTTTGTTTGTTTCTCTGTTCTAACATAAATCCTTTTCATTTGTCAGGTTATTAAACCCACAGAACTCCATCAATCAAGGATCAAACTATCAATCAATAAAGAAAAATAACATCAGACACAAGTTAGGACGTTAACTTTGTTCACAACGTTTAGTCGGAGTTCAAATGGACTGAACTACTGCATTGTGGGAAATGTAGTTTTTGGTCATAACACGCTTTTGACCTATTTATTTTTAGACACTCTGACCTTTTATGCTCTCGTGGGCCACATTAAATGATGTGGAGGGCCACATGTGGCCCCCGGCCCTTGAGTTTGAAGTATACACTTCAGTCCGTGGAGCCCCCATCATGGTGAACATGGTGACAGTGGTCGGGACAAACCTCACGCTGGTCCTGTCGGTCGGCTCCACTCTGTTCTGGACTGGAACTGGAACTAGTGGAGCCAAACACTCATGGAGGTGGTTCTTCTGCTTGCCTCCTCTGTGGCTTCGTCTTCTGGATGTTTTCCAGGCATCTTCACCTGGAGGAGAGCCTGGACTGAACCCAGAATCTACAGTCTCATTTAGCCCAGGAACACCTGGGGGTCTCCTAAGAAGGATTTGGGAATTGTTGCTGGTAAGAAGGACGTCTGGTTCCTGCTGCAGCCATGAGGCCAGATGAATGAATATTAATCAATTACACGTTAATAAAGTATATCTGATGACCATCAGGAACCTCAGACATGGGCTAACCTCATTGTTCGTTCTCTCACTTCCTAAAACGTGCAGTATATAACCTCCTCCGATCTAAAAGAGCATCGTGGGGAATTCTTTTTAGCTTCTTGCTCTGGCGCGCTGCCAAGCCCCTGTCAAGCCAACAAGCAAACTATTATCTTAATCTTCTCTGCCCTAAATCTCAATGCTGTGATTGAGCAGGTGAAAGTTACCTACGTTGATCAAATGAGGGAGACGGGTGTGTGTGCGGGAATAAAATTGGAAGCTTCACACTGCTGCTAAATCTACCCCATGGCGGTGAATACCTGCTGCCTGCTTTCTCCGTCACTCCTGTTGCCTGAGGCCATGAAAGCAGCCTTGGCTAACATTAGGCTGAATTTCCTAGGGCTCAGTGAAACACAGTACCACCTGTCCTCCTCTAATAACACAAAAAGTAGCTTCCCCTCCTCTCCGCCTTCCATCTTCACAAAAACAGCCAGTCTTTTGCAGCGTGCATTGAGGTCGAACTGATGGGCAAACCCTCCTCCGGGCTCCGAGGGAAGAAGAAAGGAGGAAGGAGTCGGTGTTAGCACCTGCAGTGTCACCGTCCACCAGCTAACCCTACCCACCAACCAATCCACTCCAGTCATTGTGTTCCCTGTCTTTCTCCCAATTCCCCCAGTTCAGCGAGAGATAACAAACAGCTAATTAATTTTCCTGATGCCTGGAAAAGGAAAGACTCAAGCTGGGGAGGAAGACTGCCTTTAGCAAAAAAAGAAGTGAAAGAAGAGAGATTAATTCATGAAGCTTGTTTTATTTCTCCTGGTATTATTTGCATGAAGAGTACACACACACTCACACACACCTCTTAATCTCATTACCCTCCTCCTTTTCTGTATATTTCTCTCAACTTTAGCCTTTGGCACTCTCTCCCTTCAATGACCTTATACATCAATATGAACCAAAATGCATACGTTCCACTCATTAAAATTCATACTGAATCCATTCTATTCATAAGCATGAAGAGGACAAAGCAGGGACGTGGCTTTAGCCTCTTAATGACCACACCAACAACTCTTTACCTGTTCTGTAAATGTTTGAGAACCCGTGTTGATTAAAGGATGGTCTTTTCCTCCTGCTGCTGGATTAAAAGGACACTTTAAGCTCTGGTAAAATCTGGCCTTGATCAGATGGAGATAAACAACGTGAGCTCTCGCTGTTTTTCTTAAAAGGAGCAAAGAGACTGATTCAGTGAGGCGATTGATCTCATTATGCCTCCACTGTATGGTTTTATGGTCATTACATCACAGTCCTGCTTGTTCCACTGCTTTATCCCCATTAAGATGTATTGAATTCAATTCTCCACGCTGCAGTTAGAAAGAGGATGTCTCTGCTTCCAGTCTGTAACATGAAACAGGCCATTATTAGTTTCACGCTCAAGATGATGCACAAAAAGGTTGCTTTAGCGAAACGATCGGCGCTTTACTTTTAACGAGTGCATATATCATAAAGCAATCTGAGGGCAATAATCGTTCATCATTATAGAGACGACGGCGCTGCTTTGGGGACCTGGTGGCAGAATGGAAAACACATTTCCTTCAGGCGGAGGCAGAGGTGTTGTGGGCTCCGCTCAGCGCTCTGCAGAAAGACGCTTCTAATCAGCGTCTGCAGAAAATCGTACAACGGACATCACTTAGTTTCCTTTTACAATTTAAGTCTGTACAAAACCAGATTAAGATGCAATCTGTGCACTCAGATTAGACGTATCCTGTAGTCCCACATTAAACCCGATGGTCTCCTCTAACAGCGACCAGACTGAAACATGTTCTACTAACATCTCCAAACAACCTGAGGGGACGTTCGTCACACTATGATGGACAATTTAAAGATTTATGGGAAAGAACAAGTTACTGAATCAATCGGACAACTGAACACTTTAAACCTGGAGGAGCCTCGAGGAGCAAACGCCTTAAATACGACAACTGAACAGCAAACAGGAAGTAATGGAAAGAACTACAGTTTCAGGCTTTACTCTCTGCATAATTATTCTAGTTATTGATTTCTACTTTTTTTGAAGCTACCAGAAGAAAACGCACAAGAACCGTGAGATCACACAATTATATTTCCTGTATACAAATGTATTTAATTATGAGCAGTCTTATGAAGGAAGACCAACGCATCAGACATAAGATAAGATAAGATAAGATAAGATAAGGTAAGATAAGGTAAGGTAAGGTAGGGTAGGGTAGGGTAGGGTAAGGTAAGGTAAGGTAGGGTAGGGTCGGGTAGGGTAAGGTAGGGTAAGGTAAGGTAAAGTAAGGTACGGTAGGGTAGGGTAGGGTAGGGTACGGTACGGTAGGGTAGGGTAGGGTAAGGTAAGGTAAAGTAAGGTAGGGTAGGGTAGGGTACGGTAGGGTAGGGTAGGGTAAGGTAGGGTAAGGTAGGGTAGGGTAGGGTAGGGTAAGGTAGGGTAGGGTAGGGTAAGGTAGGGTAAGGTAAGGTAAAGTAAGGTAGGGTAGGGTAGGGTAGGGTAAGGTAAGGTAGGGTAGGATAAGGTAGGGTAAGGTAAGGTAAAGTAAGGTAGGGTAGGGTAGGGTAGGGTAAGGTAAGGTAGGGTAGGGTAGGGTAGGGTAAGGTAAGGTAAGGTAAGGTAAAGGTAAGATAAGGTAAGGTAAAGGTAAGATAAGGTAAGGTAAGGTTAAGGTAAGGTAAAGGTAAGATAAGATAATAAAAATTAAGATAAGATAAGGTAAGGTAAGGTAAGGTAAGGTAAGGTAAGGTAAAGGTAAGATAAGATAATAAAAATTAAGATAAGATAAGGTAAGGTAAGGTAAGGTAAAGTAGGGTAAGGTAAGGTAGGGTAGGGTAGGGTAAGGTAAGGTAAGATAAGATAATAAAAATTAAGATAAGATAAGGTAAGGTAAAGTAGGGTAGGGTAAGGTAGGGTAGGGTAGGGTAAGGTAAGGTAAGATAAGATAATAAAAATTAAGATAAGATAAGATAAGATAAGGTAAGGTAAGGTAGGGTAGGGTAGGGTAAAGGTAAGATAAGATAAAATAAGATAAGTGTCAAATATATTGTATTTATCCCAATCTGGGACATTTAAATCATATGGAGAGGGGATGAGACATGATGGACACAGAATAGGACAGCAGAGAAGACAAGCGATATAACACTACGTCATACACATAAGACTACGTCACACACATAAGACTACGTCACACACATAACACTACGTCACACACATGACACTACGTCACACACATAACACGACGTCACACACATAACACTACATCATACACATGACACTACGTCACGCACATGACACTACGTCACGCACATGACACTACGTCACACACATAACACTACGTCACACACATAACACTACGTCACACACATGACACTACGTCACGCACATGACACTACGTCACACACATAACACTACGTCACACACATAACACTACGTCACACACATGACACTACGTCACGCACATGACACTACGTCACACACATGACACTACGTCACACACATAACACTACGTCACACACATGACACTACGTCAAGCACATGGCACTACGTCACACACATAACACTACGTCACACACATAACACTACGTCACACACATGACAGTACGTCACACACATGACACTACGTCACACACATAACACTACGTCACACACATAACACTACGTCACACACATAACACTACGTCACACACATGACACTACGTCACACACATAACACTACGTCACACACATAACACTACGTCACACACACAACACTACGTCACACACACAACACTACGTCACACACATAACACTACGTCACACACACAACACTACGTCACACACAACACTACGTCACACACATGACACTACGTCACACACACAACACTACGTCACACACACAACACTACGTCACACACATGACACTACGTCACTCACATTACACTACGTCACACACACAACACTACGTCACACACATAACACTACGTCACACACACAACACTACGTCACACACATTACACTACGTCACACACACAACACTACGTCACACACATTACACTACGTCACACACACAACACTACGTCACACACACAACACTACGTCACACACACAACACTACGTCACACACATGACACTACGTCACACACACAACACTACTTCACACACATAACACTACGTCACACACACAACACTACGTCACACACAACACTACGTCACACACATGACACTACGTCACACACACAACACTACGTCACACACACAACACTACGTCACACACATGACACTACGTCACACACATAACACTACGTCACACACACAACACTACGTCACACACATAACACTACGTCACACACAAAACACTACGTCACACACATAACACTACGTCACACACATAACACTACGTCACACACATGACACTACGTCACACACACAACACTACGTCACACACATAACACTACGTCACACACACAACACTACGTCACACACATGACACTACGTCACACACACAACACTATCTTATCTGATCATGATGATGGATCCTGATGTCTTTATTTAAAGACAGAAAAATCATCCATTCTTTGATTCCAGATCCAAGACACATCAGAAATGTAGTGAAATGTGTTTAGAGATATTTCTCTGATGGGCCAGCAGAGTGTTAGACACACGACCCCCCCTGGCAGAGGCAGAGGTTTAAGAGTGTTTTTAACATTATTACTGTTGTTGTCTGTGCTGACGTGGAACAATCCAGCTTTATATTCACTAATCCCACAGTAAATCACCGATGGAACCAGATTTTTTGGTGTAATCACGATCTTCTTTGTGGGAGCGGAACAGGGAGACGGGCAGAAGTGTCCCAGCTTGCGGTGCATGTGTGGCCCCCCCGTCCCCCCGGCGTAAGGTGAGAGGGCTGTTGTGCTCCAGCCTGCAACTGAGCCAGACTTTTAATTGCACTGGTGATGGTGGGAGGGTCTGCTGGGGTGGCTCGTCACCCTGCTGCCATGAGCTGGGAGTCAGGGCAGGTCCTGATCCCCTCCCCAGGGGCCCGGGGGGGCCCGGCAAACTGTCACCTCTTCCTCCTGACGCTGCACACCTGAGGCTCCCAGCGCTGCCGCCATCCCAGCTTTCCTCCCACCAAGCTGCCCTTCCCTCCCCCAGCTCACCCCTTCACCCCCCCTCCCTTCCAGACTTGCACCAGTCTGGCCTGCTGACATTATCCAGCTCCCCACGTCTGTCTGCACGCGCTGGCTGATCAATAGGCTTGACTTGGAGCACATCGACGCCGGCCTCGGCCTCATTGATCACATCCAGCCTCCGTGGTTGGGTTTTCACAGATAATTGGGCCCAGGAACCCGCCCCCGTGTGAGTGACAGTCAGCTGAAATGATAATCAACTGGATCCAGTCCAAGAGCAACCCCACCAGGACGGACTGGACGCCATGCAGATGGCAGCGTTCCCTCTTTTTTAAAGGGATCTCGAGCCTCGAAAGCACAAAATCAAAAATCATGAATTCTGCATCGACGTCTGCAGGAAGAAACCACGATGTGTGCAAATAGCACCTTCACAATCACATACAAACAAGCCTCGGCTATAAATACCACCAAACGGAGCTATAGATTAAATACTTTAGGCAGACTGCTATCATATACCAAAAATACCCTCCCTGGACGCTCTGTCCCCTCTAATATAGAGTGTCTGGAGATGATGTAAGGCTTTAATAAAAGCCCCAGCAGCTGATAGTGATATTCATTATTATGTGGCCCAGGTTAACCCCATTATGTTCCCATTAGGGCTAATAACACGTACACCTAACTCATTTGTTTCAGTTATCCGCTCTACATATACAAACTGAAATGACAGCAGACGGTGACAAAGGGAGACAGAGCGGTTTGACGCCACTCGCGCTCATTTTCAACAGCGATTTAAGACAAGAGAGCGTCATCTGCATATCAAAAGAGAGCTATGTAGGATAATGAGCCGGTTAAATCAATATTTCATATGTGAAGAGTCAGATTTATGGCGTAGTGTGTGTGTGTGAAGCAGTGCTTTATTTTCTGCTCTGGCGGTTGGTAACGGAACACGGGATCGGCAGCATCGGGATCGCTTGTGAAGCGGTGAAGAAGCTCCTGAATCGGGTGAATGATGAGGAGCCCAGGGCACAGGCTTACATATTCAGAAAGAAGAGGAGTCAACCTGCTTTTGGAGGATGAAGGCTGCTAAAAATACGCCAAAGAAGAAGCTCAAATCACAGAGAACGCGAAGAGGAGGAGGAGGAGGAGGAGGAGCTGCCATCAGCAGGCTGGGCTGGATTTTGCCCCTCGCTGATTTAAGCCAGAAATCTCCCACATCTCCGCCGCGGCCCCCTCTCTGCCCCTGCTGCCCCGTCTCTGAGCCCAAACCCCCTGTGAGACGCTGTGCCCCTGCGCTCAGGCTGTCAGGCCAGCACACCAGCTCGCTACCGAGAGGCATTATGCTAATGGAAGGGCCTCCTTCCCTTCTCTCCGCTGCTCAGCGGATCGGCTCGCCTTAGGGCCCTGCTGCTTGTTTTGACAGAACATCCCCTGATAGTTGGGATTAGTCCAGCTTGTTTGGCTAAACTAGGAGAGGGGGATCTTAGGCTACTTTGAGTTTTTGGAGGCTCCGTTGGAGCCAGATGCCTCCTGCTTTTATCCCCACCAGGAGAGAGCCTGCAACCCCCAAGGCCTGCCTAGAGCCATGGGCAGCCAGAACCATCCAGGCAGTGTCAGGACCCATCCTGCACAGACACACATGCTGCACGCAGAGAGCAGAAGCACTTCTGCAAAGCAGGAAGACAACATATTCAGCACTTAAACAGTCATGAGAAGAGAAGAAAAGACTCAACCTTCAACCTGAAGAGTCGTTCCAAAGCCGGAATCTGAAGAATCCAAAAACAGAACGAAAACCGTTTGACACGGAATTAAAATAAGAATAGAATTCAAGTGATTAAAGTGGTTCCTCTACTTACAGACGTCTCTACATACGAAGTTTTCTACTTACAAAACGCCTCAACAGGAAAATATTACCTCTTGTTATGAAAGAAATTTAGACTTATGAAAGGTAAAAATACAGTATGGGCTGATACTCGCAGCTCCCACAGGTTCCTGAACGCAACATTCTCATAGCTGCTCTGCTATTGGCTGTTACCTAGCATCCTGGCATCCCATTGGCTGGATTCACTATGGACCCCAAGAAAGTGACGGAGAAAAGAGGAAAAGAAAAGACGAAGAAAAGAGTTTATTTGTCCGTACAAACAAAACAAGAGATAATAGAAAAGCATGAAAAAGGGATGCGTTTGGTTGATCTCTCCAAAGAATATGGCCGTAATGCATCTACAATCACCACGTTATTAAAACTAAAGGAAGTTTAAGGAGTTTAAGGCATGGCGTGGGTGGTTGGAGAAGTTCAGAAGGAGGACTGGAATTCACTCTGTTGTTCATGGTGAGGCAGGAGCGCATGAACCAAAGAGGGTAAAAAACAATGAGGACAGCAGTTCAAAGGTTAATGACCAGCATTTTATTCTTTATTCTTTGTTTTTTACGTTATGCACAACTCTCATTTATTGTGTAATAATCTAATTGTAACATGTATTTGTTACATGTTTTGATGCATTTTTATGCTTTATAAAACATTTATGTCTGAATTTTGGGGGGGCTTGGAACGGATTAGGGCATTTGCATGGAAAACGCGTCTCTACTTACATAATTTTCTACTTACGAAATTCCTTCCAGACCCAATTAATTTCATAAGTAGAGGTACGGCTGTATTTTAATTCTTTCATTCCAGCTGCAGCAGAAACGCTTCCCGGGGAAGTCTTACACGAGGAAGTGCTTGTTTTACGGCTACATTCCTGCTCTCAATTAATGGAGGCGTCGGGCTGCCATCGCTTTGAGAGACGCTTGAACCTCTCTATTAAAGTGGCTGACCTGTGGTCGGCGGTTCAAACAGCCGGTATGCACATTAACGTCACTTTTCCCAGAGTTAGCATCTGAAGAAGGAGGGAAAGAGAATAAATAAGAGGAGGTGCAGTGATCTCCCTTTCAGCAGCGATCCCCAACAGGAGGCCCGCGCTATATTTTATTCACTGATGTCAGGTGGGTTCAGAAACACTCAGAGGCGTCCTCAGACCGGCACACGGTGGTTTTCATCAAGGTCAGCAGTCAGGAGAGAGATTGAGCTATCTACCCCGTTAGAATGACTAGAAATACTGCTGCTGGGGCAAACTGGACGGAGAGGGAGGTTTAAGAGGAGAAGAAAGAGAAGGACAACACAAAGAGACCAATCAGGAATGGGAAGGAAGTGGAACAGGACAGAGGAAAAGGAGGACGTAGAAATCAAGGAGGAAAAAATGAAAGGAAGGAAAACACGATAGGATATTAAGACAGCTGCAAAGACGACAGTCCAATCGATAGAAAGCAGAAGGTAAGATGAGGTGATGGAGGAAGAAAGGAAGACAAAAAAGGGGAGCGGAGGGTCTCAGGAGGGCGGGGTCACGGAGGCCCAGGGGTGATGTCAGCCTATTAAACTGATTTCACAGGTTCCCTTAACGAAGCCTCTGGCACGTTAAAGGGCAGGAAGCATCCTGTTTCAGCCCCCCCCCCCCCTTTACAGCGGGGCGAGTGAGGAACGTATCGACAGCTCCTGACAAACAGGCATGAAGGAGGGCAGCTACTGGGGCGATCCTCCCAGGACCCGGAGCGTCAGGCGGATCCGGCGGAGGACCTGTCGATCATCAGGCACCAGCCGAGCTCCGTCTCCACCCCCCGCCCTGACAGAAACCCCATCCTGACCTGACCGGTTCCAGGCCCACACCGCCACCCTCGGACCATCACGATGTGTGAACCAATCAGGATGGAGCTGATGCTGCTCAGAGAGTCTGGAGAACGTGGGGCACCTCCATCATCCTGGAGTTAGAGACAGACCAGACTACCAGAAACCACTTAGAGACGGTTCCAGTCCCCTGTCCCCTTTGGGGTCTCTAGTTGACATTATAATGTTGGTACATTATTGTACATTATAATGTCTTTACATTAATATCAGCCCAGTAGCAGATTAATGGAGACCATCATGTATGCTTGGATTAGGAACAGATTGGGTTTGGGTGGGGAATAATGTCCCATAGGTGTAATCTGAGCATCCACGGGATTTTCTTTTTTTTCTGTTTTTTGAGTGTTCACTGTTGCCGTGACAACCTGAATCCAAACAGTACGCTAACTCATGGTCCAGAAAAATGCTTCCGTGGTAGCAAAATATTGATGAATTATCAGATTAGCACATCCTCATTTCATATGTTCATGAGTTAATCTCAGTTTGGAGGCACCAAAAAACACGAGCCAACTCACCAACAGTTTCTTTTCTGAAGCAAATACGACACAAGATACAACCTGAAGACATTTAAAGTGCAGCATCATCTGCATACGGAATATTTGATCAATGCTCCCTGTTGAAACAGTTCAGTTTGTGTTTAAATATCCAAACAGGATTCAAGGAATTGAGATCTGAGCAGGACACAAAGGTTGAACTGAGCCGCCCCACCGGGGTGCGTTCAGTTTCTCTTGTGACTCTACTGAGGGAATGCTGCATGTTTCTGTGAGATGCTGGTTAAACGATACGGGATAGCAGCGGATGTTGTTCAGGTAAACCCCGGATTACGTCGTTAACCAGTTCCCTAAATCGGATTAACAAAGTCTCCAGAATAAACTGACAATAACCATGAATGTATTTTCAATTACATTTGTTAATACTAATCTATTTTAAGATCACAAACAATCCAATTTTTATTTTTTTTTTTAAATATAAAAACAGACAGGAGCGCGCGTGTGTGTGTGTGTGTGTGTGTGTGTGTGTGTGTGTGACTGCTCCTGTCTGTTCCTACAGCTGCTACCTGCTAGCCGTCCCTGCAGCATATGCTACCAGGTGTTCTCTCCTCCAAAGCCGATCTCTCATCAAGGTAACCCGACTGCAGACAAATTAATTAGGAGGAAATCAAGTCAACAGAAGTTGGAGGTGTCGAATCAAAGCAAAGAGCCAGATTCCTTGGCTCCTGTCTCGTTCTCTACGTGTCTCCCTGTGAAATCGCTCTTTTTTTGCCCCCTCCCTCAGGAGCCTTTGGGCAGAAGGTTTTTTTTTTTTAACTGTGATGTATTTTATTCCTCATTTCATTCATGTCAACATAAATGGATCAAATCGTTCAAAACATTAGTCCACATATTTGAAATGTTGGTTTTCAGTTTGTTCAGCTCTACCACAGCGAATCAAACGTGTTCATATCGGATAAATATTAGTGAACTGAATGGAAAAAAGGCAGAATTATTAACTATTCCACATTATGAGATTAACAATGATTTATCACAATATCGATATGTAAACATGATGGATCTCTTTACTAGAATCAGTGGTAACGATATCATATTAAAAATATTAATATTTAGATATTAAAATTAAAAATATTCATATTAATACTCCTGAATAATCTGAAAATTGTTTCTTTTTTGTTTGTTTAATGAACATGAAAGAAAGTTTAACAGCTATTAACTACCATAATTCCAGCATAGACTGGGTGTATCACTGAACACACACACACACACACACACACACACACACACACCCACACACACACACACACACACACACACACACACACACACACACACACACACACACACACTGAATGACAAGTTGAGCTGACCTTTCATCAAAGCGCCGTCTCCAGTGTCGTCTTCAGGCCAAACACACCTTTGTTAGCGTTAGCTAAGATGCTAGCACAGATTCAGGACCACATGTGTGTCAAAGCCCAGCGCAGCAAAGGCTGCTGGGAGGACGTTCAGACGCCATCGACTGAGGGAACCTTCATCAGCGCTCAAGACCTGGAGGTTCAAGGCCCCGTCCCAACGCCTCAGGGGCCCCATAACACCAGCATCCTCAAGGAAAGCGTGGCCCCCGGAGATCAGGGGCCGAACGGTAGGAAGGAGCTGCTGGGATCACTTTAATCTGAATTTACAGGTTTAAAGGAAATATTACTTCACGTGGTCGTTCACGTCATCAGTGATGTCACAGGGAGAAGAACAGCTGAGATGAATGAAGCAGGAACATTGTTTTATCACTGTAATCACATTAATCACCGTTAGCCTCATAAACATGATGAGATGTTCTGATTATATATAATCGGAAAAAAATATATATATATATATATATATATATATATATATACTGGGGTTTTTCCCATTGAAAGCCCACACCCCCATGGTTGCAACACACATTACAAGCTTTACCAAAAAAAAGAGACAAAATGACAGCGTGGGACATTCAAGGGCCCGTCAGAGTTCAGCTGGGGACAGCACCTCTCTGGCCCCACCCTCGATCGACCCACCCTACTGCGTGAAGAATATCATGTCAACACATGGAACGAACCATTACACCAAAACAAACCCAAAGGCATTTCCACGCTGTCCACTGGTGGGTTTCAGGCTCCGTGATTCCCAACCAACCCTCCATCATGGAGGAGAACCCATGTCCAGTGTGGATGGGGGTCACCGGGGACCAGGATTGGTCCACACTGAACCAGTTGGTCTTCACCAGGTGAGACCCCAGATGGTGCCTTGTCATGAGGACAGCAGGTCGGTGGGGGACATGTCTGTGGCCCTCTGGAGGTGGACGCTGTCCATCATGTTCAGTGTTCTTCTACACGTCAGTAACGTCTAGAGTTCAGTCTGTGTGAGAAACACGTCCTGTCTGCATTTGGATTTGGTTACTCATTGATAATCTGCTAGTCACCACCATACAAACCCCCCCCCACCCAACACCCCCACCAGAAGACCCTCCAAGTCTTTTCACTGTTCATCTCTTGACTAAATGGATCTCAGAGCCGTCCCGCAGACCCCCAGTGACCTCCAATCATTTAGCAGGCAGTGTGACGGGAACACGCTACCAACACCTGAACAAAGCGCCGCATCAAGCGCCGCATCAAGCTGCTGTTTATTCATAGCGCAGTTGGTTGAGTCTGTCATCTAGAGGTCAGTCATTTGAATACTCCCCCATTACGGGCCAGCGCCGTCCCTTTGCCTTCAGTTAAAACAGCCCCACATCCGCCACTTCAAACGGGCCCGGCTTCAAACGGCGCGTCTCCGATGTGACAAACGTACTTCACAGCAACACCTCTGACAAAATATGCAGCAGCTGCCTAACGTAAAGGATGAAACGTGTACGAATCAAGACTGCCCTGCGCCGGCGTCAGAGAGCAGACGCAGCGAGGCCGGGAACAAGAGGGAGACGAGTGAGACGGACGGAAACGACGCAAGACGGCGGAGAAAAGCCCAAACGGACCGTTTTAATTACTGCTGGGGGAGAGAGGCGGAGCTTCTTCCCTGTGAGACGATTGCTTTGGATCAAACGCTATATTTACATCTATTTGGTGAGGGGACGACACTGCTGGAATATCACCGGTGGGGCTGGAGCAACGAGGCGGTCAGAAACTGAAACATCCTGCGACACCCCTGAATTCAACGTGTTACCCTGACCGACACGTGTTCGTGCCTCCGGCTTCCTGAAAATGTTGCTTTTTGTTTTGTGATTCTATCTCATCAGGTTTCAGAGATGTGTACCTATAAAGGTATAAAAGTACAAATTTGACCTTGATCCAGTTTTTCAAGGTCAAGGTTGTGATCTAACTTCCATCCCCTTGCCCCCCTGAATATAACGCCTTTTGTTTTGTCTTTTTATCTGTCTACCAGTTCCTGAGATATGTGCAAAAAAAGTACAAAAGTTTAAATTTGACCTTGACCTTGTTTTCTCAAGGTTATCCTCTCATCTTCGTCCCCTTTGCTGCCTGAGTCATGTGCTTTTTGTTTCATCTTTCTATCCGCAACGGTTGTGAAGATATTTGGTGGACAAACGGACAATTACAGTATTTTCTGCACTATAAAGCACACTGGATTATACAGTGCACTGGATTATAAAGCACACTGGATTATACAGCGCACTGGATTATAAAGTGTACCTTCAATGAATGACCCATTAAAAAAATCCCATATAAATTGCAGTGGATTGAGGTTACATCTGAGAGTTGGGAACTCATCTGAGAACTCAATGAATGTCCTATTTTAAAACTGGTTTCATATATGAGCCGCACTGGATTATAAAGCGCACTGGATTATAAAGTGCACTGGATTATAAAGCGCACTGGATTATAAAGTGCACTGGATTATAAAGCGCACTGGATTATAAATTGCACTGGATTATAAAGCGCACTGGATTATAAAGCGCACTGGATTATAAAGCGCACTGGATTATAAAGCGCACTATAAGCGCACTGGATTATAAAGCGCACTGGATTATAAAGCGCAGTATAAGCGCACTGGATTATAAAGCGCACTGGATTATAAAGCGCAGTATAAGCGCACTGGACTATAAAGCGCACTGGATTATAAAGCGCAGTATAAGTGCACTGGATTATAAAGCGCACTGGATTATAAAGCGCACTGGATTATAAAGCGCAGTATAAGCGCACTGTTGGTTTTTGAGAACTTTAAAGGCTTTTAGGTGCCTTATATTCCAAAAAATACGGTACAATAAATCACCGCCTCATAGGACATAAAAACTGGAGGAAAAAGAAACCTCAACATTTTGTAACTCCTCACCCTGCCAGCCAATTAGGGGTCCACACGGGTCAAAGTGCATTCTGGGAGGTGGTGGGAGTTTAGTTGCAGCACAAATACACTGTCAGAAATGACTCCCCCTCTTTCATGCTGCCTTTCTTCTGCTGCCTTTCTTCTCCTCTTGTGTGGAGGGAGAGGAGCTGAAGGGATCCAAACGACCAGGCCATCATTATTCCCTCTTAGATGCCAGCCCACCCCCCCACCACCACACCATCACCACCAAGGCCTCCCTGAACCCCACCCACCCACCACCCCCTGCAAAGACGGCTACATCAGCTACAAGAGGCGGCGGCGGAGTCTCTTTACTGCGTGGCAGAAAGACTTCTGAGGCTGGAACTCCATTACAGACGCTCACACCAGAGGCAGGAGAGGACAACAACACTGATGACTGAGAACTGTGTGTGTGTGTGTGTGTGTGTGTGTGTGTGTGTGTGTGTGTGTGTTAGTCAACCATGAAACCACCCACCTCCAAGGTGTGACCAAAAAAACAGAATCAACATTTACTGGAATGAGCCCGGAAGTGATCGGCGCTAACAGTCTGGGATTTGAAACGTATGTCATCCAGTTGCACATCGCTGATGGAAACCAGTATCGCCTGACTGGGCTGTGAAGGAGTCAGACACAAAGCCCTACCCCAGCGCAGCCCCCCCCATACATCAGCAATGCTAATGCCCCGGCAGCATCCTGCGCCGCTGCCCTCCACCGCCGAAAACACTTCCATTTAGGCATTAAAAGACACACATAAACAAAAAGGGAAGGAGGAGATGAAAAGAAGAGGAGGAGAAGAAAACAAGACGGGGGGAGGAAGAAGGGATGAAGGAGCACAGGAGGAGGAGAGAATCAAGCAAAAGAGGAAGTCAATTTGGTATTCTGAACCTGGCCGATGTCGTCCTCTGGGATCTGCCTCCGCACCTCAGGATCTGTAAATAATTGACAGATAATATTAATTGGCTTTGGATTAGTGAGCAGGCTCAGTATCACACATTAATATTTGATCAGAGGATGATAGGGACCCTGGCAGGGGATCCGAAGGGGCAGCTGAGGCTGTTTTGTTGATGAGGCCAGAGACGGGAGGAGATGGAGGCGAGCGTTAGCACCAGCGCTAGCCGCGGCGGCGGCGGCCCCAGCTCCTCCAGACACACACAGATGGAAACACACCAACGCGGTTTGATGCTCGCTCGCTCCAGGCGGCTGAAGCTGGCTCTGCCAACGCGCCGCCCGCCTCGCCTCCCCACAAAGAAGACGGAGACACAAAAAGACGACGACTTCCGGAGCCGCTTTGAGTGGGTTTTATTAGGATGTGTGAGGGTGGCCCCCCATGGGAGGAAAATGTTTGACCCATTAACTTGTCGTCTTTTACCTTTTGCCTAAATCCAGTCACTTTTAATGATTTTAGTTCACTCAGTGGACACGTATATATCTGTGACTCTCACACCCATCTGCACCGCAACACACCGGATCTATGTGACAAATAATTAAAAAAAATATTTCAAACATTCTGTTTAAATTAAATATATGTATTAAAGTACAAATATTTTAAAAAATATTTTAAACATTCTGTTTAAATTAAATATATGTATTAAAGTACAAATATTTTAAAAAATATTTTAAACATTCTGTTTAAATTAAATATATGTATTAAAGTACAAATATTTTAAAAAATATTTTAAACATTCTTTTTAAATTAAATATGTGTATTGAAGTACAAATATTTAAAAAAATATTTTAAACATTCTTTTTAAATTAAATATGTGTATTAAAGTGCATATTAGATATAATAAAGTCAAAGCTCCATTGTTCTCCAAATAATCAGTGGTTTGGAAATTTAAATTAAAATGGATAGAATTAAACAATGCAAGTGATCTCAATTCATTCATCACTAAATAAATCTACATTGAAAACTGGATTTAAAAAAGTCAAAAAACCAAGCTTTGAATGTGGACACAGCTTGGGTAGAGTCTATAGCATGACGCACATCTGTTGGAGTAAAATACATACAGATATTAAAGGCAGAAGTGAGCTGGTGTGTTTCCTGCAGCAGCAGTGAAACCCAAAGTGGGAAAAAAACAAACAAGACAGATTTACACAGCAAAACACACTGGCAGACACACACACACACACACACACACACACACACACACACACACGTACAATTACACTCACCGAGGCTAATTAAAGTGTTACTGGAAGCACGCAGCCAGAGTGTGACAACATAATGAAAGATTGAAGAGGGGAGGAGAGACACGGGACCCCCCCCCCACCCGACCACCACCACCGCCTCCCCCCCTGAAAACAATGCCACCTCTCCCTTCCTCTCATCCACCATATGCTGCCATTTGTTTAGTCAAATCCCTTAAAGCAGAGCAGATCTCTGGCTGGGCCTCTCATCCGTCTCCAGCGGCACCGGCAGCTCTCCTCCCTCACGGCCGCGTCACCGTGTCGCTGGGCCGGCGACGGGAGTCTCCTGGGAGCCGCTTTTTATTGCTTTTCCACATCATTTGTCTGGCGATTACAGCCGGCCTCCCCAGGACCGGGGGAATAATCACAATATTTCAATAGAAAGATAGCAGAGAGAGGCTGGAGCTGAGAAGAGCGTTACCAGTGACGCCTAACCCAGTCAGACCAGTGCTGCCAGTCCAGCGTCCTGGTTTAGTGTGTGGGCAGAGAAACCTCCACCTCTAGTCAATACAGTGTGATCAGCAGTGTTATCAGGCACACCTGCAAGCCAGTGTGTTTTATAATCCAGTGTGTTTTATAATCCAGTGTGTTTTATAGTCCAGTGTGTTTTATAGTCCAGTGTGTTTTATAGTCCAGTGTGTTTTATAATCCAGTGTGTTTTATAGTCCAGTGTGTTTTATAATCCAGTGTGTTTTATAGTCCAGTGTGTTTTATAATCCAGTGTGTTTTATTGTCCAGTGTGTTTTATAGTCCAGTGTGTTTTATAATCCAGTGTGTTTTATAATCCAGTGTGTTTTATAGTCCAGTGTGTTTTATAATCCAGTGTGTTTTATAATCCAGTGTGTTTTATAATCCAGTGTGTTTTATAGTCCAGTGTGTTTTATAATCCAGTGTGTTTTATAGTCCAGTGTGTTTTATAATCCAGTGTGTTTTATAATCCAGTGTGTTTTATAGTCCAGTGTGTTTTATAATCCAGTGTGTTTTATAGTCCAGTGTGTTTTATAGTCCAGTGTGTTTTATAATCCAGTGTGTTTTATAATCCAGTGTGTTTTATAATCCAGTGTGTTTTATAATCCAGTGTGTTTTATAGTCCAGTGTGTTTTATAATCCAGTGTGTTTTATAGTCCAGTGTGTTTTATAATCCAGTGTGTTTTATAATCCAGTGTGCTTTATAATCCAGTGTGTTTTATAATCCAGTGTGTTTTATAGTCTAGTGTGTTTTATAGTCCAGTGTGTTTTATAGTCCAGTGTGTTTTATAGTCCAGTGTGTTTTATAATCCAGTGTGTTTTATATTCCAGTGTGTTTTATAATCCAGTGTGTTTTATAATCCAGTGTGTTTTATAGTCCAGTGTGTTTTATAATCCAGTGTGTTTTATAGTCCAGTGTGTTTTATAATCCAGTGTGTTTTATAGTCCAGTGTGTTTTATAATCCAGTGTGTTTTATAATCCAGTGTGTTTTATAATCCAGTGTGTTTTATAATCCAGTGTGTTTTATAGTCCAGTGCGCTTTATATATGCAAAAAGGTTTAAAATAGTCCATTCATTGAAGGTGTGCCTTATAATCCAGAACATACTGAACTCAGGTTCATCACATGGTGGCTTTGGATATTGCTCAGAAAAACAAACAATCAACTATTTAATTATTAAAGCATTAAGAATCATTTTTAAATGATCAGACAAAAACGTGTCCTGAACTGATGCTGATCCATGATGGAGTTTGCCTTGAATTTAAATTTACATTACAGTAAATTTTCTTTGTTATCAAATCATTTTACTGAATTTCCAAGTCAGGCTGAGGCGTCAAATAAACGCAATCAATCAATTGTCAATCAATAATGACCTGTCCTTTCTTATTTATTTATTTTTTATTTATTTTGTTACTTGAAGGAAAGTATAAATATTTATTAGGGTTGTACAATATCATTTTTAGTGTAGTATTTGCTGCATATACAGTATATTTGTTGAAGCTGCAACCAAAATAAGAAAAAATAAATATTACAAAATACAACCTTATAAGTTATGCTGAACTCCAGATGTCGTTTTGTAGTAATGTGAAATTCCCTTTAGTGACTGAAGGAAATGATGTGAAGTTTAACTGCAGAAGCTACTAAATCCACTCACGACCCAAACCTTTATACATACATTTGTTCAATTTGTGAAAATAATTGATTATAAAAAGGGTTTTGCGTAAACAGTGAATGTTCTTATTGGTATGAAAATGTTCACATCCATAAACAACAGTTAAAGTAACAGAGTAGGGAAAAAAGCCTGTTAGAGTGTGTTTACATGTTGTAATGATGTGAAATGAGAGAACATCCTGAGTAATAACAGCGGTAATAACAGCGGTAGTAACAGCGGTAGTAACAACGTGACGACACACAGGACACCTGAGCCGACACCTGTTGTTCCTGGTTCAGGTCGTTACAGTTAATTATACTCCTCATTACATTGGGTTCTTTAAAGGTCTGTCCTCTTCTGCCAGCGGTTCAGTTTCACAAATAGAGTTGTGACCCCAGACCGGCTGGGGGGGGCGGGGGGAGCTCCTTAATAAGCTCTACTAATGGACTGTCTGCTATGTGTGTTAAAACAATCTATTTCTAATAATGTCTGAATCCATGTTTAATCTGGCAGATGATTAAAAGCCTTAAAAGATAAGAAGAAGCTCATGAAGTTTCTTTTTATGTCACGTCATGTTAACATGAACAACGCACATGTTACACGTGATCACATGCTGATGCTGACGGGTCTTTACGTTGTGCTGGTATGTTTGTCATGTTTGTTCTGTCAAACTTTAGTGGTATTTTTAAAAAAGACTGTCAACCGTCAACGCTAAACACACCACATACGTGTTAGTATGTGATCCTGAAGCTCAGACATGTTGGTATGTAGCATGGAGGTGCATGATATTTAAGACAGGGAACAATTTCTTTTTCATTTCTTTTTCTTCAAAAAGGAAGAAGTGACGACCGAACCAAAAGAAAGATCAGCAAGAAGAAGCCAGAACAGTTTGTTACAGACATGTGATAATGTATCATGCATTAAACACAATTTCTGACATTTGAATATAATCCCTTGACGTGTAAGGGTGTGAAAAACAGTGCAGCATGACTCCTGAGAAGAAGGTCACCTCTGCAGGTGAGGCCGAACATTACGACACGCAGTGGAAGCAGAGAAACCAAGAGCGCTGTGTGCAAACAGGAGATATCTTGTGTTCAAGTCAGGAAGAAGGAACCACTGTTGTGTCAGGTAGCAGTAATGTTCCTAACGTTAGCTATCTCATCACTATCTGGTCTAACGGCCTCCAGCCGGCTCCAGACCAGTGGATGGAGCTGGTTCTGAGCTCAACAGTCTGCGCACCAGGGTTCCTGCTAATTGAAGGAACGTTCTCCCTGATGGTGTCACTTCCTCTTCTGGGAGTCGTTGCATCTGGAACTTTTTTATTTGGTACTATGGAAATAAAGCAGCGCTGTAATGTGAAAATGACAACTGTATCAGTCACAAACTGGTAAAGATGCCTTTGAGTCCTCTGAAACGATTGGAGGAGCACTCTGAGTTAGTACAGTACGTTCCGCACTATAAGGCGCACCTGATTTTAAGGCGCACCTTCAATGAATGGCCTACTTTAAAACTGTTTGTTTACATGTAAGGTGTGCCTTATAGTGCAGAAAACACTGTACTTCATCATTACATTACTACGCTCCAACCGGACTGCTGGTCTGCTGTCCCTGAACAGGTGAGCCTTCCAGACGTTCACTGCTCATCGAGTCGGAGTCGTTACAGACGTGTGATTATCCAAACAAACAGGAAGAGGAGAAAAGAAACACAAAGAAATGGAAAGGAGACGGGAAGGGGGTGTGATCCATTTCAGAGAGAATTGCTAGAGCTTTGTACATGCAGCCTGTAATCCTATTGCTCCATTTCATGGAGTTTTACCCAGAAGGGCTTATCCACACTATCTAAGCCCATACATATTCCACTTGGTGAGATGGGAACCAGACGGAGAAGCAGTGCAGCGCTGGTGGGAAAGACTGAAGCAGTTCCTTAATTACATCTACAAGTGAGCCCATCAAATTGAATATGTTAGGATGGCCCAATGGTCCGCCTACAGGTAAAGCAGAGAGTCAGCTACATGCTAACCCCAGCGTAGCGTACTTTCAGCTGGCATTAGCAGATAGTTCCATCATTTGATTTGATTTTGATTAGATTTGATGTCAAACTGTGTGGAGGGGTTTGGTTTGAGTTAGGCAGGTCTAACACACACATACGTGTGGTCTAACACACACATACGTGTGGTCTAACACACACATACGTGTGGTCTAACACACACATACGTGTGGACATGAAGGTAGGGACCAGCAGGGATCAGAGAATATTGTAGAAATGAAGAAACGCGCAGTTTCAACAGTGAACGTCACCAGCAGGATCACCACTGGCCCTACACACGTCTGAGACACGCCCACCAGCTGATTTAACAAAGGTCTGAACCAATGAGGGACAAGTAGTCTGATTTACCTCAGCTGAGGACGGCATGTGTGGGTTGGTTGGTTAGTTGGTTGGTTGGTCTGTTGGTTGGTTGGTTAGTTGGTTGGTTAGTTGGTTGGTTGGTCTGTTAGTTGGTTGATTAGTTGGTTGGTTAGTTGGTTGGTTTGTTGAGGACTAAACAGCAGTTATTCTACTTTCATAACTTAACTGTTGGTTCAGTTAAAATTAACTCGTGTCTATTTTCCTGTTTATTGAAAACTGTCAGTAGAACCACAGAAGAACTGGACCAGGTCTTCTAGTGGACTATGTACTATGTGTACTAGTGGACTAGTACTAGTAGAATATGTACTATATGTACTAGTGGACTAGTACCAGTGGACTATGTACTGTGTGTACTAGTGGACTAGTACTAGTAGAATATGTACTATATGTACTAGTGGACTAGTACCAGTGGACTATGTACTATATGTACTAGTGGACTAGTACTAGTAGAGTATGTACTATATGTACTAGTGGACTAGTACCAGTGGACTATGTACTGTGTGTACTAGTGGACTAGTACTAGTAGAGTATGTACTATATGTACTAGTGGACTAGTACCAGTGGACTATGTACTGTGTGTACTAGTGGACTAGTACTAGTAGAATATGTACTATATGTACTAGTGGACTAGTACCAGTGGACTATGTAATATATGTACTAGTGGACTAGTACTAGTAGAATATGTACTATATGTACTAGTGGACTAGTACCAGTGGACTATGTACTATATGTACTAGTAGACTAGTACTAGTAGAATATGTACTAGTCCAGTGGAGTACCAGTGGATTACTAGTGGACTAGTACCAGTGGATTACTAGTGGACTAGTACCAGTGGACTATGTACTATATGTACTAGTGGACGAGTACCAGTGGACTATGTACTATATTTACTAGTGGACTAGTACTAGTAGAGTATGTACTATATGTACTAGTGGACTAGTACCAGTGGACTATGTACTGTGTGTACTAGTGGACTAGTACTAGTAGAGTATGTACTATATGTACTAGTGGACTAGTACCAGTGGACTATGTACTGTGTGTACTAGTGGACTAGTACTAGTAGAATATGTACTATATGTACTAGTGGACTAGTACCAGTGGACTATGTATTATATGTACTAGTGGACTAGTACTAGTAGAATATGTACTATATGTACTAGTGGACTAGTACCAGTGGACTATGTACTATATGTACTAGTAGACTAGTACTAGTAGAATATGTACTAGTCCAGTGGAGTACCAGTGGATTACTAGTGGACTAGTACCAGTGGATTACTAGTGGACTAGTACCAGTGGACTATGTACTATATGTACTAGTAGACTAGTACTAGTAGAATATGTACTAGTCCAGTGGAGTACCAGTGGATTACTAGTGGACTAGTACCAGTGGATTACTAGTGGACTAGTACCAGTGGACTATGTACTATATGTACTAGTGGACTAGTACTAGTAGAATATGTACTAGTCCAGTGGAGTACCAGTGGATTACTAGTGGACTAGTACCAGTGGATTACTAGTGGACTAGTACCAGTGGACTATGTACTATATGTACTAGTGGACGAGTACCAGTGGACTATGTACTATATGTACTAGTGCACTAGTACCAGTGGACTATGTACTATATGTACTAGTGGACTAGTACCAGTGGACTATGTACTATATGTACTAGTGGACTTGTACTAGTAGACTATGTACCATATGTACTAGTAGACTACTAACCATCATTTGTAACTTGAATAAGCGCATACAGAAACAAATATTTACAGAGTAGTGTTGGGTATAAAGCTTTGTAATGTTTGCAGTAATTGTGCCGTTCACTAGTATTTATTAGTTCACTGCAAACTAAACACAGTGATTCCATTAAAAAGCACTCTTACATGTGTTCACTGCATCGTGCTTCCATCCAGGTGAATTTCTTAGGAGTCAGAGTCAGACCCTGACGGAGTGTGTACACTTTAGTAATATCTGGTCTCTGGGGGGGGGGGGGGCTGGATGTTAAATCACTCCGATAACATGAGCAACCAATCAGAAAGGAGATGACAGGAATATCTCGCCCCTGGCAACGACGACAGGAGGGCGTCTTCATCAGAGACAGGTAAACCAAGAGGCTGTCAACCTGGAGAACACAACTTCCTATCCATCTTCATCCAGGGTGGGGGGTCAGTCCCTGGACCAGGGGGAGGATGTGGCTCTGATCCAGTCACAGCCTTTGATCCCGGGATGACCTCAGCCCCCGACTGGACGCTGGAAATGAACCCACCAGAGACCTGTGGGACCCCATCCATCACTGTTAGGTCCTCCACACACACACACACACACACACACACACACACACACACACACACACACACACAGTAACTGTACAATCTGCAGGTCTGGTAAAGCATAGATAGAATAGATTAAAACAGTAGAACCTGAGATACCAGCTGTATTTATTTGTATATGTTGAAATAGGAATGGATGGAGGTTGTTTGTGGGGGGGTTGAGAGTTTTTTCCGTTTCTGTATTTTATTCTTTTTTATTTCCTTTTGTTTAGAGGTTTGCGCTACATAGTTTATGTCTTACACTGGGGATGAATTGTATAATTGTGCAATTCCTGAACCAAACCTAATAAATGAAGTTAAAAAAAAGACATAACTCGTGCATTTCTTTTCAATCTTTATCATTGTTTACATAATTCATATATAATTAATTATACACAGGTAAAGTCTGCATGTCTACTGGTTAATATTTTGTTTTCTTTTTATAATTTAGGGGGTTTGGGGCTATTTTACAAGGCTGGAACGGATTAAAATGTTCATGGTTCTACTGTATTATAATCTGAGGTTCTACTGTGTTATTATGTCAGGTTCTACTGCATTTGTCACGTTTTGGTGCCGTGCTGGGGCGTGGCAGGAGGAGAGGCTGAACTTGTGGGCGGAGCCTGGTCTCCACACCTGTACCTGATGGGGTTGATTAGCCTGAGGCTTTATAAACCGGGTTCTTCTTGTTCTTTGCCAGGTTGTTTTTGTTCCTCTGCTTTTCTTGTGTTCCTTGATTCATGTCTCCACCGGTGTCCTGCATTTAGGTCCAGTTCCTGCACCTTATGACAGGATTATAATCTGAGGTTCTATTGTACCTGATGTGTTTCTTTGTGCTTATGGAAACACAGTCAGTGCGGTGTTGGATACACACACACACACACACACACACACTGTGCATTTAGAGGAATATAAACAGAACCAGAGATGCAGTCATAAACACACGTTATACCGACTTTTTAGCTCCACAAGCTAAAAGTGTTTTCTTAAGGAGAATCTCGTGTGATGTAATAACCACTTAAAAAAAGACAATATTCCAAATTACCAGACATGCAGGATTATAAATGAATTGAGGAAGATCAGCTTTTGAGTGGTGCAGTTGGGAGCAAATGCTAAATCTCATTAGACAGAGCAATACCCCGAGCAAATTAAACCATTAGCCTCCGACATGTTTAAAGGAACACTTTAAGATCACTTCCTATTAAGGCTTGCCAGTAAACAGGCCTTTGAAATAGAGCCCTCAACTTGGAGCGGAGCAGTGTTGCAGACATCTGCCATACCCAGCCCAACTCCCAGTAAACTACCGGGAACACTATCTGTAGTAACATCGCTCCAAATAACACTCCACATGCTGGTACAAGGGGGAAACAAGCCCTGGGGATTCATGGCCTCACGGAGCACAAGCAGAAAAACAAGACCGAGTCATCTGATATCGCCGCCTGCTGTCGGTTAAATGTAGATTAGTGCATTAATAGATATTGCATCTGCATTCATTTGAAGCCTGGATGGCTTCTTTTGCTGTGCATAGCCTGATCTCATCAGTGTTTAACCAAACAGTAAAATTAGTATTTGCAAAAGCGTTTGTTTTAATTTAAAACCGGGGTTCAGGTGTTTAAGAAACCAAGGTTAACAAGTTTTTTTCCTCCTGTTTTGCGCTTGCAACTTGTCTTATGCATACGGCACGAAAGTGACCACCACACACAGCGATAGCCGTCTGCTATACAATAACTAGATCTCTGTAAATCGGTACCACATGCTGAAGTTAGCAAAATTCACAACGGAAATGGAGACACACCCCTTGAAGTTTACTGAGAGGAGTCCAGTGAGAGGAAAACCTCTAACCGCCGTGTAAAAACACCACATTTCAGAAGCAGGGCCCTTTTAAAATCGCTAACATTTCTTCAGAACCATTTTAATATATCGACTGCTCTTGGTTTTTGGCTCCTCGTGTTGTTGTGAAGTTTAAAAGCTGCAAACGTTGAAGTTTGCTCAGCTCATAAATTGCATCATATGGTGACTAACAGTGTCTGAATTGGAACAAAAAAAAAATGCATTTGGCTTCAGCAGCAGCATGACATCACTACTGATTGTGTTTGACATAGTTATATTTATCACGTACATAAATCTGTATTTGGTTATTTCATATAAACTGAAACTGGGTCATCATACCTAAAGTTCAACCGGTTACCGGTCTTGAATTAACCTACAGTTGCATCACACTAAATAGACCATGTTGGGTAAAACCCCGGTGATGTCATAGAGGTCTCTGCTCCACACTCATCACAGGGCGATCGTTGGTTAACCAGTGTGGTGAACTTCTGGGCTCCCTGCTGAGACTCGGTTCCTGTGCTCGATTAGGGTTGTCTAGTTACTTTCTCCAGACATTTACCCTACACACCACCTGGGGGCACACAGTCAAATCCTGTTCCAACACTCACTACTTCAGTTCTACTTGATTTCTGAATCAAACTTCTAAACTGTGTTTATCTCCTGAAAATCGATCCTAAAGAACTGGATCTGAGATCTGGATCTGATCCAGGTGGACTGAACTGAACCCTTCCTTGAGGCCGGCAGTAACGTCCGTTCACCCTTCATTGTGATCTGCTCTTCCATCAAGCTGCCTTGATTGAGTCACTACCTCACTTGACTACCACCAGAAGAAAAAAAGGAGAAATTAGAATAATTAAAAATAATTGTGAAAGAAGCAGAAGGTTATTTTGAGCAGCAGGTTGTTCACCTGCAGCGTGATGCGACCCGTTTGAACCCTCCAGGTGGTGCTTCTTACTGATGACGACGATAACAACAACACCACAAGGAAAAGTTTCTGCTCTACAACTCTACCTCCAATGGAAACACGTTGGTGAGAAAAAAGTGCACAACACAAAACAATGGAGAGGAATTTGGGGGTTGAGGTGTGGATCACACTCACAACGTTCACCCAGGAGACCTCCGTTCACGTCTGGAGTGAAAGCAAACATCACATCGTCAACCTTCGGTGGCAGGTGCTATTGTTCCACGTGAAGCAGGTGTTACGAAGGCTTCGCGTGTCGGCTCACTTTATTCCTGGCATGTTCCCAAAACATTTGGATTCCGTCTGAAACTGTTTCTCTGGCGTGTTGATGAACAGGTGATCAAACTTTTATAAGTTTGGATGCAGGATTTCTAATTCTAATCTACTTTACCTGTGATTGACTCATACGTTGATGACATTGTTATGTTCTCAACACTTTCACTGAGTTTAAGTCTCACCCTAATACTAAGACAACCAGTGCTGCACTCGAGTGGGTCATGGCATCACCATAGTAGGATTCATACATTGGCTTTGAGGTATGTGCCCAGATAGTCCATGCTGTAAGCCCTGAAACCTCCTGCTGTGTTCACCCTGCTGTTTCTCTGACATTTTCCCTACCGCAGAGAAATATTGACTTATCGATTTAAAGATAAGTCAAGGTAGGTATGGCAAGTGGTTTTTTGTACGATTATAATTTCTGCATTTTTTATGATCCTCCAGTGTGATTTAAATTGGTGAAAACAACATAGCAGTTGTTCATGGATGAAGAAAATGATTTTATTCTTCCAGATTTATCATTAATTATGCATGGATCAGGGTTATTTGATACAAACCCGCTGTCGGGGTATTTGTGTCATATAAAGATGAACAATATAAGGTTCAAAATTTGATCTTTAATAATTTTTAATTGATTCAATTCAACTTCATCCTTTGGGAATCATGGTAAATAAAATTTAATTTATAGGAATGGTTTATTTGACATGTAATGATGATATAGCTAATGTTCTGAACTTTGTTTTTCCCTGATATAATAATAAATAAATTGGAAAAAAAAGAACACAATCTAACATTTTGTACCAACAATTAATAATGCATCAAAGTTAATAGTGTTACCGATTATTGGCATGGTCAAGGTTGTAATATCATTATCAGAAATATTAAACTGTGCATTAACTTTTGGAAATATTGCATATTTTGTTTTTCACATTGGAAGAAAAACAGGGGTCTAATGGCAAAGTCCAAAGAACATAAATAATAATAATGATGATTAGAAAATATATTTATAGGTAGGTCTGAAGTAATGGAAAGGATCTGATGCATTGAAAGAAAAAAAAATATTTATGTATTACATTTTTTATCACTATTATGAGGCGGCTCTTTTGTGAACCGCTTAGATAATGTGTGAGTAAAATTTAAATGTCTCCTTGTACCAAAAACTAATAATGCATTAAAGATAAGTTTATTGACTTTTTGTTTTTGCTCAGATACAAATAAGAGCTTTGTCTTCCAGAGACGTCAGACTGAGGTGTATGTTCTGATATAAAATATACATGTTTTTCTTATATATTTACAAAAATATGTCTCTACCAAATGAAGGACTCGGAGACGGTTCTGAACAATTGGTTCAGTTTTACTGAATCCAATAAATGATAACCTAGCAGACTGGGCAGAGGGGTGGAATGGCAGGTTCGGGTCTTCTAAATGCATAACGTACGTACAGAGTCCAGGATGCAAGTGTAGCAGGATGAAGCTGGATGCAAGCAAGTCAGATTTAAAACAATAGAAACATAAGAATTACTAGAGGACATATTTTTTCGAATCAACCCTGATCCAACAAATGTTTTCCATGTTGTTGTAAATTCAAAAAAGGTTATGAACACACTGACGCTGGAGGAATTACTTCCCTTCTAATGGGACCATCTGATGGGCACCGTTAGCAACTGAGAGCTAACGCTGCATGAAAATACAATGAATGATTCGAATAAGTGATCAGATGAGATCAACAGTCAAATCAGTAGTTGTAGTTTCTTCAGCTATCGTGTGAATTCACTGAACAAAGACAGACATTACAGTAGCAGTACTTCATCTGGAGTCACCGGTAACAACGATGGATTCAACAACATTGGGTTACCAGCAATAGTATGAGGAGACGTGTTAAAAACACAGAAGGTGGCATGAATGTTGAAACGAGATGGGTGTGGCATTACCTTCACTGCTTCAGAGACGCGTCATCAGCCTGTGGACAGACACACCTTGTCCTCGTTTCCTTCCTGATTCATTGGATTTTGTCTCACAGAGATTGAATGTGACTTTCCAGCAACTGCAGAGAGCAGATTTAATTGTATAGTGTAACACTTGTGTACTCTGAGGTCTTGTGTGGTTTGGATTGGAGCGTCAGTGGTTAGACTCCAGGGAGTTACTCGTCTACCATGGTGGAAGCCAGTTCCATGTGTGAGAGCAGTTTTAATAGGGTGCTGGGGAGAAATAACACTGTGAGGAGCGACCATAGGCCCTCTGCAGAGTGAGACAGCGGTGCCAGCCCATGGTCAGAGGCACACACACACGCACACACACACACACACACACACACACACACACACACACACACACACACACACACACACACACACACACATTCCACTCTAACTGGATATTGCCCCAAAGTACCCCTGAGGAGATTAACCACAGCTGAGCATTAACTCCTTCCACTCCGTTCAGATACCTGCTGTTCACCAGCAGAAATCTGTTCCCACACCAGTGGAAAGTCTTCTGATGCCTCCAACAGACACAAAGTGTTCCATCTCTACTTCTTTTTAACTGTCAATCCTCAATTTAAGCTCTGCATGTATTGCATAGGCAGCATGGCGGTGCAGGGGGTAGTTCTACCCATGTCTGTGGGGGTTCTCTCTGGCTTCCTCCCACCTCCAAAAACATGGACTGATTGTTCCAAATTGTCCGTAGATGTTGGTTAAGTGGTTGTTTGTCTTTCTTGTGGCTCTGTGATGAACTGGCGATACTTCCAGAGTATAACCCACCTTTTTGCCCCTGGGATAGGCTCCAACAACCCCCTTGACTTTCAAAAGAACACGCTCCATGATGAATTTCTGGTTAAGGAAGACATCAGTATCATGCCCGACTCTGGGGCTGGTGCTGGACCGCTCTCCAGATGACATCTGCTACTGAATATACAAAATTATTCTTGGCTGTTGTGATTGGTCCAGGCTTCACACAGGATGATGCTGTAGATTAATTAATTTTTTTTCTCCTTTTTCACATTTTATTTTTTCAGAGGTTTCAGATTACAATCATATAAACAACAACCTTGATCCCACCCATATGGGGGTATACCTAATACTTCCACATACACAGTGAAACAA
Source organism: Antennarius maculatus (assembly GCA_013358685.1). Lineage (NCBI taxonomy): Eukaryota > Metazoa > Chordata > Actinopteri > Lophiiformes > Antennariidae > Antennarius > Antennarius maculatus. Next base: position 792,230 of record CM023608.1, on the reverse strand, counting down.
AGAGGAAGCACAAAAATAAATCAATAAATAAAATGAGATCTTTCACCTTTGAAAAAAAAACCGCATAGTGTTCTACGTTTGGCCATTAGTCGTGTCTATTTTGTCACTTCTGGCCCGTGCATTAGCCCGAGCCTCATATGAACTATGATGTTGGTGTTACTCTCTGTGCTCCGTTCATGTGTTATTTCATTTTGTTGGTCGGCTCTGGTGAAGCAGATGGTGACAGACTGGGTGTTATGTTCCTCTGACCTACAGCATCCTCACTGCCTGGTTTGTCTGCTCAAGTCTGACATCTTCTTACTTTCTCCCTGGGCTAAAGCTCCCAGATAAAACAGTGTTTCTGTCTCTTTTTGAGATAATCAAGCCTGGAGTGTGTTTCATGTTGTGGTGAAAAAAGTGGAATGTAATTTCTGAGCAGAATTCTATTTTGTTAAACACATCGACTTATCATTTCAAACTGATTTCTATATTCAAGAGATATTGAATATTTTAGTGAGAATCTGTTTTATATTCATGTGATTATTTTACAATGTGGACTCTATAATATGTGAAGTCAGCATTCAGTAATACAGACACATCCTTTGTTACTCAATAGCTGAAACTGTCACTCATTCTTTTGTTATTTGCTGCTTAGATTATGTCAGTGAAATCGTTCTCCAGGGACCAAACAGATCCCTGAGACTCCAGTGTGTCTTCAACCTAGAAGAACATCACCCCAAACCTCCATCTCAACTGACTTCCCATCATGCCATGCATCAACCACATTATCTCACGTGAAAATCCTTCCATGCCTTTGCCTCCCAGTACCTGACTGCTCTGGATTGCTCTATACCGCCCACACCTGGCGAACATTCTGTTGCAGTACCCACCCTGTGGAGTCTACTACTGCCTGCCATCTGAAAAGACTTGTCAAGCGTTATCTGTTCTCCAATAGAGAGGTGGACCTGCCTTAAGTCCACCACTCAGTTATTCCCTGGTGCACCGGAGACCCTGTGACCACAGCTCCCATCAGCCGCTTTGAAAGAAAACATGGTCCACTCTGACTCAATGGTCTCTCCCCTGGGATCTAATAGAAACCTTCCTGGATGTTGGAGTTGAAGACCTCACTGGCAGAAGATTCCACCAGACATTCCCAACAGACTCTGAGGACACGTTTGGTCCTGCTGAGTCTGTCTGGCCCACTACTCCACCAGAGGGTGGGAGGTTCGGTGACATGACGACAAAGTCGATCATCGACCTGGTTTCCTGGTTGGTGCCATGTGCACTTCTGGACGTCCCTGTGCTTGAACAAGGTGTTCATTATGGACAAACCGATGAGCACAGAAGTCCAATAACAGAACATCACTCGTGTTCAGATCGGCGAGGCGGTTCATCACAATCCCCCAACAGGTTTCACTGCCGCTGCCCACAGGAGCGTTGAAGTCCCCCAGACGAACTCTATCCAGTACCCTCACAGGGACTCCATAGCCAGGTAGTTTGCGCTGCCATTTGACCCATTGGCTGAAACATCTGTCCCTGACCCGAAGTTGTAGGGAATCAATCCTCTCCAACACTGTGGGAGCTGTGGGGCTGTAAACAAACCAACACTGGCCCGATGTCTCTCAGAGCAAACACCACCTGAGAAGAGTAGAGTCCAGCCCCTCTCCAGGGGTTCAGTTCCAGAGCCCAAGCTATGGGTGGAGGTGAGCCTGAAAATATCTAGAACGTACTAACCCTAACCCCCCCCAGCAAGATGACATTCCATGTCTCAATAGCCACTGTCTGTGTCCGGTGACCGGGTCGGGGAGCCCCTAACCCATTGACACTGTACCCATCCCCTGTGGTTTCCTCTGTGACTGGTGAGTCCGCCAAAGATCAGGCCCACATCATCCTTTTGGGCTGAACCTGGGGGGCCACATGGGCAGAGGTCTGGCCACCAGGGGTCTGCATACGTGCCCCGATACTGGACCTGGCTCCAGCCTGGGGTCGTGGTTGTGCCATACCGAGTAACGATGGGGTCCTTGATATCCTGTTCATATTAGGAATTTCTAAACTGCTCTTAGTCTGGCCCGTCACCCAGGGCCTGTTTACCATGTGAGACCCTACCAGGAGCATAAAGACCCCCGACAACATGGCTGCAGCGATCAAACTACCCCACCACGATAAGGTGACAGTTCAAGGGAGAGAATGTTGCTGTTATTATTATTAAACACAAATGTCAAAATTGTGCTTTTACTATTTTTTGCGTGCATAATGTGTTGAAATCTGGGTGTAGCTGTCGTCTTGCCAGTAACATGTAGTCTACTGCATGTAGACTACATACATGCAGTAGACTACATGTTCCCAAACTAGCAGTATCTATTTAGACTGGAACACTGTCCCAAGTTGACCGAGTTCTTGGTGTTTGAAGACCTGAGCAGATGTGGATATTTTTTGATCAGAGCAGATAAAAATATATCTGCAAAGTACATTTTTGCATCATATATGATCAGTAGTTACATATAGGCAACATAAATAAAGGAAGTATTTGTCTGATTGTGGGTCATATTATTTATTCTCACTAATTTTATGTCTGAAAATATAAACTGCTTTAAAAATGGTCCAAATTTAACTAAACATAACTTATACGTATATGTTCTAGTGTCCAGAATGATCTGGAAACTAGAAGTTTGTTGTTTGATTAACATTGATAAGTACCAAACTAGTCAGAATTTTCTATTTCCAGCATTTGATCCTTGTCATCTCTTCTGGTATTAACAACAGAGCTGTGCACATTGTTTGATCCAAGAACCAAGCTGATAATCTCTAATAAATTGCCACGCTGTTTGTTGTTTATTCAGTGAACTTTTAAAGTGTTGTTGTCTTTGCCATCTTTCCACACGCCTTACATAACTGTTAGTTTCACTTTGTTCTGCTTTAAGTACATTTCACCTAATAGGTGTTTGAGTGTTTTTTTTCCACTTGTTTAATAAGATCTATTGCTTTTCTAAATTCTTTTTTGATTTTCAGGAAATCAAAGTGTCATTATCTTAATGCACTGACAGACTCAAATTCACTCATTTGGTGTGTATCATCTCAGATATTTTTTGTTTTTTCACTAATAATTCAATCGACAAAGAATCAAAGCTTAATTGTGTCAAATTCGTCAGATAAGAGAAAGAGGTGACCTGTAAACTATTAGAGAGATGCCTCTTTCTAACTGACTTTATAATACTTCTTACCAGGGCCTTGTGTTCCGTTTTGACAGACAACCCCCAAAAACTCACATGTACACACTTAGACGTATGTGTTCTGTTGGCTTGAACCCTGGCTCTCTCAAAATTAACCACTTCCTCTGTGGTAGCAATAAAAAGCACAGCCTTGAGTCAAGCTAGATCTGGATGCTTCACTAACCCTACCCCCCATTTGAGTGTGCTGAAAGTTCCACGTCCTTGAGATCCAACTTTAGAGCATCAAACGCTCTGAAAAGTCAGACTAATTGATGGTGCATCTGATTAAAATGAGTGGCTAATGAGAAGCGAGCGAGGAAGAATGCGAGAGAATCAAGCTCAACTTTTAACCTTTCAGTCGGAGGGCGAACCACTTTGATGTTCCTTGGTCTTTTCATCAGGGCCGTTTTTGGTTATGAAAATGGCATTTTCAAAGTACAAAGGTGAAGCTCACATTTGTAATTTGTCTCCTTTTCAGGAACAAATTGTCAGAAACTGCTTCTTCTTTTTTTTTTTTTTGGGTCTCTCTATGAACGATGCAGAGGGGGACTATAAATAAAGTTGGAAAATGAGAGGTGAGGGGGCTGAGGGCTGTGCTGTCAATCCACACAGTAGATTGGGAGGTTTGAATCTGCCTGGAGTCTTACACCCAGAGCAACTATACTGTGATCACACCCTCTACAGACTTAGGGGCTCTTGCCTAGTTAGAGGGAGAGGCAGCAGGAATTGGTGAGGGGTGGTAGTAGCTGTATGTGTGTACGTGTGTGTGTATGTGCGTGTGTGTCACCAATGGTGCGAAGGGGAGTGCAGGCGGCACTTGGATGGAAATAAAGGTCGAAATCCTTGACTGTGAAAACTGTCATAGCGGGGGACATGTGCAGAGCCTGTTTGCCTAATAACCTGGGTCTTGTAAAAATATGAATGTGGAGTCCTCTGGAGCATATAATTTAACACCCCTATGCCAGGGGAGATGAGTGAGAATTGAAGCGAGTACACCTTGACAAAGGCTATTCTCCTGGTTTCACACAAGGAGAGCAGTATCAGCAGGGTGCTGCTGCTAAGGCTAAGGGTGGTATAGCTACCAGATAGGAATCAAAGCTGCCTCACAAAAGTCACATTCATACACCTCTTACAGTCATCCTCAACACTGCAAAACATGACATGGACTTGAGCACACGTCACTGGTAAGTACTTTTCTTTGACACTGTCTCACAAAAATAACAGGAATGATTGCAGCCTGATGAATAGTGTCTTCACTGGATTGGCTGTTTCATCGGTGGCTTGTTTGTCAGCTTCTTTAGCTGGCTGAACGGGTTGGCATATGGTTGGTTGGTTTGGTGTTGGGTTGGTTAGCTTGGTTGTTTCTTTGTTGGTTTGTTGTTTTGTTGCTTGATTGATTGGTTGAGAAATTGAGTGACTGGTTGGTTGGGTGTTTGGTTGGTTGGTTGGTTGGTTGGTTGATTTGGTGTTGAGTTGGTTAGTTGGTTGTTTCTTTGTTGGTTTGTTGTTTAGTGCTTAATTGATTGGTTGAGAAGTTGAGTGACTGGTTGGTTGGGTGTCTGGTTCGTTGGTTGGTTGGTTGGTTGGTTGGTTGGTTGGTTGGTTGGTTGGGTGGACTAATGTCTCGATGAAGTCTGCACCAAACACAACTGTCTCCTCTTGCACCGGACCGGCTCAGCCGGCTGGTCATCTGGAGGACGGTCCAGCTCCAGTCTCCCTGATAGCACCCAACCCTGACTGAGACCCACCGGGCCTCAACAGGTGCTGCCTGTCCCATCAGTCCCTGGGCTGATCGAGCTGCTGTGAGCCTGCAGGAGATGATGGCCAAACGAGCCTATTTGATAATGTAAATGGGAACTAAATGAATTTCCTGTTATCGGCAGAACAGACATTAGTTTAGAAATCCCTCAAAATGATCCGTTTCCAGCTGTGCATCAGCAGTTTGAAGCAATTTTCATAGCTGCTCTGCTGATACTTAAAGGACCTAAGACATGTTGACGAGACTGTAGAGCTTTAAAGTCCTGCTGTGCTCTACTTGTCTATTGCGATAGTGCCTTAAAACCTGTTCAGATAAATGTTTAGGGAAATAGTTGTACAACCATCCGTGCATACTTACTTCTGTTTTTTTAGTGATGAACACAATTATAGAGAAATCCATTTAAAAGAAGTCAAATTATTTGCTGAAACAAAAACATTATGCATAGGTGGGACATTTCTGCTGTTATATTAATTACAGTGTTCTTTGGTTGGCTTTTTCTTGGGGTCACCATCTAGTGGCCTATCATGTAAAATACACACTGTCAAAACTGGCTTTTGACTCAGTGTTCTCATTTTCATGTGGATTTTCATTTTGGTCACGTTGCGTTTCAGGGAATGCCTCGTTTCAAATAAAGACGTTCTGGCTTCTCAAACTTTAACTTTAAATCTTCACTACTGTATGGTTGCTGATAAGCAAACACAGGAGGTTAAAGGGCACCTGGGCCCATTCTCATGCGTAGGGTCCGTTGGGCACACTGCTCTTGACTGGCTCAATCTCCAGTCATTCACGCTGTTCAGTCACGGGGCTTTGGAAGACTTTTGCTGCTGGGCCGGAATGAGAAACAAGTGAAACAAGTGCTGCTTTCTTTTGTCTCTTTTTTCATTCCTTACTCCGGTGAGGACTATGTCCTGCATCTGCAAGGCGGATTAGGGCAACAAGACGGAGGCTGCATTATATCCTGAGGGGGCTTTACTGTAAGGTTCTCTTTTTCTCTGTCTCTCCCCACTTAATGTACCGCTTCGCTCAAAAGCGACTAAATCTTTGTTAACGGGAAAACTATGAACTCACAGGGAGTTAATCAGAGTCAGTGCAAGGCTGCCAATTTGCATGTGAATTAACTGTGGCTGTATACCAAGCCTCTTTATGTCATTCATTCCCCAGTGCCTCGGGCTCCTGTCCTGTGCGACATCACTCTGCTAAAGGTGCACACTGAGACGAAATATGTAGACACCCCTCCTCTATTAATATAGCTAGAGTAAAAACAGAGCTCCAGCCTGTACCGAGAGAATCATTGCTTCCTTTCTCCAAAATTAAAGATATTGATTTACGATGCAAAAAACTTAATTTGCTGTTTTACTTTTTGTGGCGTCTTTGTGCAGCAATGGTTTGTCAGGTGTTTCTGTTAGAATACCACATTTTCCAAATGTCTCTTCGGTCATGATGGAAGTCGGAGTTTTTTTAACCACCTTTCTTGAACTAGATCACCTCCATCCCTCCCCCGTCTCCTTTTTATATATGGTTTGGTTTGGAAAGGTTATTGAGGGGGGGAGGGGAGAGGATGTGAGAGGAGAGAGTAAATCTGATGTGGAAATGTAGACTTAGTAGGATTTATCCATTTGAGAAAAGACCTTTTCACTTGTTTTGTTGGTTTATCCCCTAAACCCTGTCTCACCCCCCTGCCTAAAAGCTTTTGACATCTTCATCTTGTTCACAGTGGGCAGGCTTTGTTTGCTCTGCTTGAAAAAGTGGATGGGGCTCAGCCCCCCCCTCTCCGTGGCACAAGTGTAGGACTTTGCCATGGCAAAGGAGGGATTTCTTTTTCCTCCTGCCCCCTCCCTTTCCACATAACTACAATATGGTCATTGTCTGCCGGTGAATAATGTGGCCACTCGGGCAGCATGGACTGCTCCTCGGGCTTTGACTGTGAACCAGCGCTTTTCTTCAGCGTGAAAGGACTCTAATCCATGTAAATATAAGACTCCGGGTACAGCTTGGCCACGGTGGGGAGAGCAAGAAGGGGGAACGGAGGGGAGGGTCAGCAATTTAACCTTTGACCCAACAAATAAGAGGCATGTAAGTTTTAGAATTGCTTTCCAAAGAGGGGCTCCTGGGGCAGAATGAGCTCCTTTTGTAATCCCTGCAGTCTGGGGCTGATTGACACGGTCTGTGATGGGAGAGCGGCGCTACACAAAACCAGAAACACCACCTCAACACCGCCATGAGAAACTGACCAACAGCCGATCAATCATTGATTACCTCCTGCGCACTACGGCAGTCAGCAAGGAAGGGCCTCAGGAGCGTATCGATAGGAATGAATGAATGAATGATTCTCATATCAGTTTGACACAGAAGGTGGTTCATCTTCTGTCCTGGTTCTTCTTTAACGCCATCAAGACCCAGAAATGACCTGAGTAGATGTTCAGAGTTTATAGAAGGAGCTTCAGCTTCAGCTTCAGCTGTAGCCCCCCCACACACACACCAGATCATTGATTAGGCCTATTCCTGACACAGAGAAGTACCAACACTACAAAAACATTTAGCCTCATGTGTTCTCGACGCACATTTTTAGACGGGGACACGAGCTTTAAAGGCACTTCATTCAACACAAATATTCACAATTTTTCCATTTCTTCACTTAAATTTTGAACCCAGAAATCTTCACTGTGTTTTGGTCTCATGAGTTTCTGGTCACCAGACTCACCTGTGTGACTCACCTGCGTGACTCACCTGCGTGACTCACCTGTGTGACTCACCTGTGTGACTCACCTGTGTGACTCACCTGCGTGACTCACCTGCGTGACTCACCTGCGTGACTCACCTGTGTGACTCACCTGTGTGACTCACCTGTGTGACTCACCTGCGTGACTCACCTGTGTGACTCACCTGCGTGACTCACCTGTGTGACTCACCTGCGTGACTCACCTGCGTGACTCACCTGCGTGACTCACCTGCGTGACTCACCTGCGTGACTCACCTGTGTGACTCTCCTGTGTGACTCTCCTGTGTGACTCTCCTGTGTGACTCACCTGTGTGACTCTCCTGTGTGACTCACCTGTGTGATTCTGTCTGATTAAAATCGACCAATCAGTAACACGTGTGCTGGTTTTAAGCTGCAGTGAGAGGA
>CM023608.1:772740-784072 GCA_013358685.1 Antennarius maculatus | reverse complement strand
GTGTGTGTGTGTGTGTGTGTGTTTGTGTGTGTGTTGCGCGTGTGTGTTGTGGTGTGGTGTATATGTGTGTGTATATGTGTGTGTGTGTGTATAGTGGCGGTGTGGTGTGTGGTGTGGTGTGTGTGCGGTGTGTGTGTATATGTGTGCGTGTGTGTGTGTTTATATGTTGTGTGTGTGTGTGTGCGTGTATATGTTGTGTGTGTGTGTGTGTGTGTATATGTGTGTGTGTGTGTGTGTGGCCTCGTCAGGTTGGGCCTGTGCTGCTGGTGTGTGTGTGAGCGGTGACTCTGGTGTGTGTGAGCGGTGACTCTGGTGTGTGTGAGCGGTGACTGTGGTGTGTGTGAGCGGTGACTCCGGTGTGTGTGAGCGGTGAGTCCGGTGTGTGTGAGCGGTGACTCCGGTGTGTGTGAGCGGTGACTCCGGTGTGTGTGAGCGGTGACTCCGGTGTGTGTGAGCGGTGACTCCGGTGTGTGTGAGCGGTGACTCCGGTGTGTGTGAGCGGTGACTCCGGTGTGTGTGAGCGGTGCCTGTGGTGTGTGTGAGCGGTGACTCTGGTGTGTGTGAGCGGTGACTCTGGTGTGTGTGAGCGGTGACTGTGGTGTGTGTGAGCGGTGACTCCGGTGTGTGTGAGCGGTGAGTCCGGTGTGTGTGAGCGGTGACTCCGGTGTGTGTGAGCGGTGACTCCGGTGTGTGTGAGCGGTGACTCCGGTGTGTGTGAGCGGTGACTCTGGTGTGTGTGAGCGGTGACTCTGGTGTGTGTGAGCGGTGACTCCGGTGTGTGTGAGCGGTGACTGTGGTGTGTGTGAGCGGTGACTCCGGTGTGTGTGAGCGGTGACTCCGGTGTGTGTGAGCGGTGACTCCGGTGTGTGTGAGCGGTGACTCTGGTGTGTGTGAGCGGTGACTCTGGTGTGTGTGAGCGGTGACTCCGGTGTGTGTGAGCGGTGACTCTGGTGTGTGTGAGCGGTGACTCTGGTGTGTGTGAGCGGTGACTCCGGTGTGTGTGAGCGGTGACTGTGGTGTGTGTGAGCGGTGACTCCGGTGTGTGTGAGCGGTGACTCTGGTGTGTGTGAGCGGTGACTCCGGTGTGTGTGAGCGGTGACTCTGGTGTGTGTGAGCGGTGACTCTGGTGTGTGTGAGCGGTGACTCTGGTGTGTGTGAGCGGTGACTCCGGTGTGTGTGAGCGGTGACTCTGGTGTGTGTGAGCGGTGACTCCGGTGTGTGTGAGCGGTGACTCTGGTGTGTGTGAGCGGTGACTCTGGTGTGTGTGAGCGGTGACTCCGGTGTGTGTGAGCGGTGACTCTGGTGTGTGTGAGCGGTGACTCCGGTGTGTGTGAGCGGTGACTCTGGTGTGTGTGAGCGGTGACTCCGGTGTGTGTGAGCGGTGACTCCGGTGTGTGTGAGCGGTGACTCTGGTGTGTGTGAGCGGTGACTCCGGTGTGTGTGAGCGGTGACTCTGGTGTGTGTGAGAGGTGACTGAGGTGTGTGTGAGCGGTGACTTTGGTGTGTGTGAGCGGTGACTCTGGTGTGTGTGAGCGGTGACTGTGGTGTGTGTGAGCGGTGACTGTGGTGTGTGTGAGCGGTGACTCCGGTGTGTGTGAGCGGTGACTCTGGTGTGTGTGAGCGGTGACTCTGGTGTGTGTGAGCGGTGACTCCGGTGTGTGTGAGCGGTGACTCTGGTGTGTGTGAGCGGTGACTCTGGTGTGTGTGAGCGGTGACTCCGGTGTGTGTGAGCGGTGACTCTGGTGTGTGTGAGCGGTGACTCCGGTGTGTGTGAGCGGTGACTCTGGTGTGTGTGAGCGGTGACTCCGGTGTGTGTGAGCGGTGACTGTGGTGTGTGTGAGCGGTGACTCCGGTGTGTGTGAGCGGTGACTCCGGTGTGTGTGAGCGGTGACTGTGGTGTGTGTGAGCGGTGACTCCGGTGTGTGTGAGCGGTGACTGTGGTGTGTGTGAGCGGTGACTCCGGTGTGTGTGAGCGGTGACTCCGGTGTGTGTGAGCGGTGACTCTGGTGTGTGTGAGCGGTGACTCCGGTGTGTGTGAGCGGTGACTCAGGTGTGTGTGAGCGGTGACTCTGGTGTGTGTGAGCGGTGACTCCGGTGTGTGTGAGCGGTGACTCCGTTGTGTGTGAGCGGTGACTCCGGTGTGTGTGAGCGGTGACTCTGGTGTGTGTGAGCGGTGACTCTGGTGTGTGTGAGCGGTGACTCCGGTGTGTGTGAGCGGTGACTCCGGTGTGTGTGAGCGGTGACTCCGGTGTGTGTGAGCGGTGACTGTGGTGTGTGTGAGCGGTGACTCTGGTGTGTGTGAGCGGTGACTCCGGTGTGTGTGAGCGGTGACTCCGGTGTGTGTGAGCGGTGACTCCGGTGTGTGTGAGCGGTGACTGTGGTGTGTGTGAGCGGTGACTCCGGTGTGTGTGAGCGGTGACTCCGGTGTGTGTGAGCGGTGACTCCGGTGTGTGTGAGCGGCTCCTGAATCCGTGGGGCTCTGGAGGCGGGTGCTCCTCCTCGCTGCCCCCCCCACACGTCCTGCTCTCTTACTGTGACTCCCTGTAACTGTGGACGTGTCGTTAGCGTGTTCCTGGAGCGGCGTCCTTCACACCGCTGTCTGCTGGGTATTTTTGGATGCTTTCACTCACGGGTGTTTTTCCACAGCCGTTCCTGGAGCCGTCCTGCCAATCGCCCCTGTGATGCCCCGACACCCCCCCCTCCCCTCAGGTGACTTCTTGAGAGAACTTTTGAGCTACATTTATATTCTCTCTCTCTAACTTCTGACGCCGCGTCACCCACTGTGGGACCGACTTCAGGAGCCCCCACCAGCAAGGAGCACCGGAACCACAGAGAAACCACACAACTGCCCCGGAGGGCATTAAACCGAGGAGTGTGATGAACGCTGAGATAAATAAATAAAGGGTTAAATCAATCAATCAATCAATAAAGTAAAGCAAATGTCAGGTTTAATGTGTGAACCTGTGTGTGTACATCTATCTATATATATTATATCTATTTATTATTATATATCTATATTTATATTTATACTAAGTTTCATTTCTGCCCTTTTTGAATAAATAACTTCAACAGGGTTGATTTATTTTTAACCATTTTATTATTATCATGATTATTGATCTCAAGATGAGAAGAAGTACAAAATAATCATCATGACAAGACATGCTGGACCCTAACCCTAATCCTAACCCTAATCCTAACCCTAATCCTAACCCTAATCCTAACCCTAATCCTAACCCTAATCCTAATCCTAATCCTAACCCTAATCCTAACCCTAATCCTAACCCTAATCCTAACCCTAATCCTAACCCTAATCCTAACCCTAAACTAACTAACCCTAAAATAACCCTAACCTAACTCCTAATCCTAATCCTAACCCTGCTGAGTCTCTGTCTCTGGTGGGATTAAATCCTAACATAATCCAGGTGACTCCTTCAGGTGTGTGTGTGAACCAGAGGCTCAGGTGTGGATGTTTGTCTTGCATCAGAAGTGTGTACGTGTGTGTGTGTGTGTGTGTGTGTGTGTGTGTGTGTGTGTGTCATGAGGTGATGCTCCTCCTCCTCTCCTCTGCTTTGTTCCTTTTCTTAATTACAGGCGAGTTCTCCTCTGAGAGCCTGTAACCCCCTCCCCACGTCCACAGCAGCATCCATTAAAGCCAGACACCCCCCCCCCCCACACACACACACACACACACACACATACACACACACGCACACACACACACACACACACACACACACACACACACACACACACCTTCATGCAGAACACAATTAAAAAATGCAAGCAGATCAAAAAGATGCCAGCCGCCTGACGGGGGCGGGGGGGGGTGTTTATCTGAGGGATGCAGATTCGTGTCGGTGATGGAGATCATTACAGGACGCAGAGTCATCAGTGGAGCTGCGTCAGCATCACACACACACACACACACACACACACACACACACAGTGACTATGAAGGTGGATGAACTCTAACTTCAGACATGTAGTAGTTATTTCATCCTAATATGAAACAAACAAACAAACAAACAAACAAACAAACAATAAATCAGGTGTGTCTCACACCCCTGATTTTGTCTTGGGGGCCCCCTTTGGGACCCCTGACTCTTTATTTTTATCACAACTGGTGCATTTTATCAAAATGAACACTGAGTCGTGTTTGATTCATTATTCAAATCCAACACGTTCAGATGGACTTTAAATCAAACCAATCAGCTGTGTGGGGGAGGAGCCCCCACCTGCCCCGCCCCAAATATGACGATGAATTACACTCTAAAAAGTAAAACGTTGGATCAATGAAAAAACGTTCTTCAATTGGTCACAACTAATAATATTAATTTAAGTGAAATAAATAATATTTAATTGGATGAACGTATTATTTTTGATTCTCTCCAGCTTACTTTTATTCGTCAATTCAAATTGATCTACAGATCGGGGGGGTCAAACTCATTTTCACTGAGGGCCACATCATCAGCATCACAGCTGTCCTCAAAGGGCCACATGTAACTAATAAATGTAACTAAATGTAACTCAATGTAATGTAACTAAATGTAACTACTCCTTAATGTAACTAATAAATGTAACTAAATGTAACTCAATGTAATGTAACTAAATGTAACTACTCCTTAATGTAACTAATAAATGTAACTAAATGTAACTCAATGTAATGTAACTAAATGTAACTACTCCTTAATGTAACTAATAAATGTAACTAAATGTAACTCAATGTAATGTAACTAAATGTAACTACTCCTTAATGTAACTAATAAATGTAACTAAATGTAACTCAATGTAATGTAACTAAATGTAACTACTCCTTAATGTAACTAATAAATGTAACTAAATGTAACTCAATGTTATGTAACTAAATGTAACTACTCCTTAATGTAACTAATAAATGTAACTAAATGTAACTCAATGTAATGTAACTAAATGTAACTACTCCTTAATGTAACTACTAAATGTAACTAAATGTAACTCAATGTAATGTAACTAAATGTAACTACTCCTTAATGTAACTAATAAATGTAACTAAATGTAACTCAATGTAATGTAACTAAATGTAACTACTCCTTAATGTAACTAATAAATGTAACTAAATGTAACTCACTGTAATGTAACTAAATGTAACTACTCCTTAATGTAACTAATAAATGTAAGTAAATGTAACTACTCCTTAATGTAACTAATAAATGTAACTAAATGTAACTACTCCTTAATGTAACTAATAAATGTAAGTAAATGTAACTACTCCTTAATGTAACTAATAAATGTAACTAAATGTAACTCAATGTAATGTAACTAAACGTAACTACTCCTTAATATAACTAATAAATGTAACTAAATGTAACTCAATGTAATGTAACTAAATGTAACTACTCCTTAATGTAACTAATAAATGTAACTAAATGTAACTCAATGTAATGTAACTAAATGTAACTACTCCTTAATGTAACTAATAAATGTAACTAAATGTAACTCAATGTAATGTAACTAAATGTAACTACTCCTTAATGTAACTAATAAATGTAACTAAATGTAACTCAATGTAATGTAACTAAATGTAACTACTCCTTAATGTAACTAATAAATGTAACTAAATGTAACTCAATGTAATGTAACTAAATGTAACTACTCCTTAATGTAACTAATAAATGTAACTAAATGTAACTCAATGTAATGTAACTAAATGTAACTACTCCTTAATGTAACTAATAAATGTAACTAAATGTAACTCAATGTAATGTAACTAAATGTAACTACTCCTTAATGTTAAATCAGTGAATTTCTGACTTATTCTAGTTCCAAACATTACAGTTAGACAGAAAAAACATGTTTGTTTGTTTCTCTGTTCTAACATAAATCCTTTTCATTTGTCAGGTTATTAAACCCACAGAACTCCATCAATCAAGGATCAAACTATCAATCAATAAAGAAAAATAACATCAGACACAAGTTAGGACGTTAACTTTGTTCACAACGTTTAGTCAGAGTTCAAATGGGCTGAACTACTGCATTGTGGGAAATGTAGTTTTTGTTCAGAGCACACTTTTGACCTATTTATTTTTAGACATTCTGACCTTTTATGCTCTCGGGGGCCACATAAAATGATATGGAGGGCCACATTTGGCCCCCAGGCCTTGAGTTTGACACACGTGAATTATAAAGTCTTCAAATCTCCTGTGAAAACACTTTTCCTGAGTGTTTGAAATGTTTGGGGTTCAAAAATATCTCTAATATCTAAAATAACATATTCTAATATTTTTGTTTGTCACGTTTTTTTTAAATTATTTGTTTAGATTGATTAATTTCCTCATTACTTAATAACAAGGTTACAATCTTTTTTATTCCATTATTTTAAACCAGTGTATTTCCAGCATGTATTATGAGTAAAGACTCTCAGAGACAGGAGTGAATTCCCCCCAGAGGAGCAGATGATGATCCTGCAGGTCGTTGAAGGATCTCGTTACAGCAGCAGGAGGACGAGGAGAGTCTCCACGTTTATATATTTATAATGATTTATAACACTCATATTAACATTAACACGCTGAAGTACTGCACATCCATAGACCCCGCTTCAAATAAAAGTGACATTTCACTCGGCCTACTCGGCCTACTCAGCTGTTCAAAAAGGTGTTTCTGATAAAATAAGAAAACATCCATCATCAGAATCAGATGAACCTTTTCACTGTTGGGATCTGATTTAGGCGACGAAGAATGATTAAAATCCAGGTTACTGATAGTTAATAAATCTTTATTTTTATTACAAAAATACCTGAAAAATGAGTAATGTCATAATAATTAAAAAATATTTATTTCCATCAAACGGTATCAATTAGTCACCAACAAATATAACATCCCACAATGCATCACTTCACCTTGTCTGTATTTTCAAAAATAAAATTATTTCCAAAAATTACAGTTGGATTAAATTTTTTCAACCTTTTTTTTAAAATATGTATTTAAGTCCGAAATATTTAGATTTTTAAATTTTATTTTTAATTATTTTTTTTTGCAGCCTGGCTGAATATTCACCTTCAGGATTTAGTGCTTTATGGATAAGTTGTGTCCAGCAGAACCTTCAGGTTCATCTGGACTCACTGGTGTTGAAAATGTAATAATGTGTGGAATAAATGGCATAAAGCCTAAACGAGGCCTCCGTTACCGCGGAGCTTCCGTTACCGCGGATCCTCCGTGACCGCGGACCGGTGTCGGGGACGCTCATCCTTCATCTTTTATCTCCACACTGAGGATGTGAGTCTACTGCCCCCCCATTTAAAAGAGACTGTGTGTGTGTGTGTGTGTGTGTGTGTGTGTGTGTGTGTGTGTGTGTGTGTGTGTGTGTGTGTGTGTGTGTGTTTTCTTCCCCCTCCGCTGTGAATATAATGAACACATATTAGTGAGAATATTCCAGCACATAGCCGGGTCCGCCTCATCTGCATAAATCACCTCCGTGTTGTTCTTCTTGATTCTGAGAGGTGATTTAAACCAATCAGAGGACGGACCCCCCCCCCCCCCCACGACACAAACACACAACTAATATTTCTTCCTTAATCTTAGACCATCTAATATTTTATTTCACACACGCCCGCAGAAATGTTTAATGTATAAACCAGAGAGAAAAGTCAGATGATAAATATGCATGTATTCAATTAAGGGTATTACAGAGCAGCTCATTTGCATAAGGATTTAGGAGCTTAACATCATATTTGTGCTATAACATTTCACAATGTCCTAAAAGCGGGGCTTTTACGCGCGGGAGGGGGGCAAGACAGGTATGCAGAAATTAATTATAAATATCAAGGAAACGGATCATTTTATTTCTCTTTCTAATTATTCGTTGAAAGCAGATATTTTATGTTTTTACAGGTAAAAATCCAGGTGAGTTCATGTTTAACTCATCAGGTCAAAACGGAATTAAAATCAACTGCAAAATAAAAAAGGAATAGAAAACAAAACCACGTGATAACGTGACACCCCCCCACCACATCCACATATTTTGTTGAACATCAAACCCTCCTGTCCTCAAACACGTCCTCTGATGACGGAGTCCACTTTCTCCTCCCAATTAAGAGCAGAGAGCTAATTAGACCGAAACGGATCCGGATCGGCTCCGGATGAACCGCATGAGACGTGGAGAGTGGAGGGGCTGGGGGGGAGGGGGTCTCCCCAGGAAAGAAACGAACCCAACGACTGTATGGGGGGGTTAAACCGTCTGTTTTTACGCGTGACGCAGCGGTTCATCCATTCTGCGCTCTTTGCGCAAAGTTTCCGCCTGTTTTTGTTTTCCTATTTTATATCTTTAATTAAAATGAAATTAAAAGTGAAATTAAAAGTGAAATTAAAAGTGAAATTAAAAGTGAAATTAAAAGTGAAATTAAAAGTGGCATCGAGTGACGTTTGGAACTATTTGCTGGTGACTCCTCCTCAGACCTGGATGAACACAAACACGATCAAACTCAATCCTGGTCAGAATCTGTTTCTGATCACAAACACAACAACACAAACTGCGTTGCGCTGCTTTGGGAGACTCTGCCCACCCCCGCGGGGCCCGGTGGAGAGTCCCCCCGGTGCTGGGGGAGCGTGTACAACTCTCTCTGTGCGTCACTTGAGCGCAGGTCCCAGCAGAGGCTCCGACACCTCCGAGCCCCCCCAACCCGCCTCTAGCCCGCTCCTCTCTTTCTTTAACCCTTCAAACTTCACCCGGGGTGTGTGTGTGTGTGGCGGGGGGGGGGGTACCGGAGGTAAAGGTGATACTGCTGCTCCAGACCAGTCGGTAGAAGTCCAGCCGAACAGCCAATGAACACAACCGGTGCGTCGTGACGCACCAGGGCCCCCGTTGATAAGGAGCGGAGAGTCCAACCGGGACCTAAAGAAGGAGGAACGGCGGTTTTGGGGGGGCCAGCGAACACTCGCCTATCATCAGTCAACGTGGAGACAACTCCTCCTCTTCTGTTACGCGCAGAAGCTGCTGGAGACGAACTGGAGGAGAAGCGCGTCTCCCCCCCCCCCACGACCGGCGGGATTTTATAAAGCAGTTTATTTTTATTCTTTAATTTCCCTTCGTGAAACAAAAGGAGTTTCGGGGGGGGAAATCAGCTGGACTGTTGAACTTGGAGGAGGGGGGGTGTTGGTTCGCTCTGCTGATCAGATAAAGATCCACGTCTGTTCGGTCTTCTTGTTCTTTTCTGATCCAAAACCAGAGAAATTCTCTTTCGACAGCCTGAAATATTTTCTGCCCCCCCCCCAAGCCAGGAAAGACGCGTCAGAGCTGAGACCCGAGCAGCGGGGGCTCCACGGTGGGTATGTTTATTCACCGTAAATGGAAAAGAAAGTCTAGAGAGGATCGGTGCTGATCACACACCTGGGATGTCGCGGCTTCCAGCGCGAGAGGCGATTATTTGTCAATTGATCAGATCTTATTGATAATGAGAGCCGCAGACATCCGGACGGTTTCCATTGGCAGATGAGACGCAGTGTGTAGAACACGTGTCCACGTCCACTCACATTTTTCTGGATTTCTCACTTTGTCACGGCAAGAAAGGAAGAAAAAACATTTCTTTTTTGTGGCATTATTGCGCAGGATTTTTAATTTTACTTTTTATTTTTTATTTTTTTACCTCTGATGGACATCTTGGCTTGCAGATCCGAACAGAACAGTTTTAATATCCTCCCCTCCGCGGCGACGATGCTTTTCCATGGCCTCCCCGGGGGCGACGTGCACGGCGTGGTGGAAGAGATGGACCGGAGAGGGAAGAGCGAGACGGCGGCCATCAGCTCGGCCATCGACATGGGGGAGTCAGAGACGGTAGGAGGTGTTCTTTATGGCCGGTTCGGTCCGGGATGGGGGGGCAGGCAGGCAGGCGGGAGACGCGCTCTCAGAGCCGAACCCCGAACACTGAGCGTCTGGGTGTTAAAAACTCTCTCAGGCTGAACAACTTCACCCCCACAGGCCCAAACACACCACATGTCAAATAAATCCTGTAAAGAAATTATAGTTCTATTCATAAAAAGTCACAATTGCTCGAAAAAATATTTACTGATTCATTAGAATAATAATAAAATAGTGTGAATTTAATTAAACTGGATTCGCTGGCAGAAAATAAAAGATGTCAAACAATCAACGTCACGAAAATTCATCAACAATCCGACATTCAAAAGCTGTTTTTAATATGATATCATTGAAAATACGAACGTAAAAACAGAACTTCTGAATTCACCAGCATGAAAATAAAATAAGTGCAGGTGGAATAAAAAAAAAAAAAAAAAGAAATCAGCTTCCATCAGATGGAGAAATGCGCAGGTTTTATTTCTCAGGCCTGTAAAATGTAAAACGTGTGTTTTCTGTTACAGCTTTAATTATTATTATTATTATTATTATTATTATTATTATTATTATTATTGTTATTATTATTACATGAAAATTATCAGTAGCAATAAAATCCATTTACTATCAATGTAAATTATTCATAAAGAGTTTTAATCACATGTAGTCTGCGCTTCTGTTGATGTGAATAATAATATTATTAATAAAAAATAATTTATAATAATATATTTAATGATAATAATAATAATAATAATAATGAAAATATTTAATTTTTTTTTTACCCAATCTTCATCAGTTGGAACGGAAATGCTCTTGTTATTAAATTCCTGCGCGGGGGGGGGGGGGGGGGGGCTTTACATTAAGTTTGCCTGAGCTGCACCTTCAACGTGTTTCTATTTAATCTCCAAACGTCGTGCGTAAATCCTGTGGTGTGAAGGCTGCTGCCCCCCCCCCTCCCCCCCGTCACACCGGTTCCGTTCTGATTAAAAGCTTCTGATCAGGTCGCTGCTGTTGTCTGACGCCGTGTCCTCCCCCCTGTCCATGTGTCCCCCCCCCCCAGTCCCTGCCGTGCCTGAGCAGCGAGCGCGTCGCGCTGTGCGCCGGCTGCGGCCGGAGGATCGCGGACCGCTACTACCTGCTGGCCGTGGACAAGCAGTGGCACATGAGGTGTCTGAAGTGCTGCGAGTGTAAACTCAACCTGGAGTCCGAGCTCACCTGCTTCAGCAAGGACGGCAGCATCTACTGCAAGGAGGACTACTACAGGTAGGGGGGCCGCGGGGCCCGGGGCCCCACACACTGCGTCTGGAACATCCAGCACCGATAAATACATCCACTTATTATAAATAGTGTTTATGTACGCAGAAAAAAATATTTTATATAAAAAAAAATAAATAAAAATACGTGATTTTTTTTTTAATTATTCTGCTGCGTAAAAATGAATTTTCTGATAAAATTCTGTCGTTTTTCGGAAGTCGTTCAAAGAAAAGAAAACTTTCTCCACTGAAACTA
>CM023608.1:750240-767740 GCA_013358685.1 Antennarius maculatus | reverse complement strand
GTGTGTGTGTGTGTGTGTGTGTGTGTGTGTGTGTGTGTGTGTGTGTGTGTGTGTGTGTGTGTGTGTGTGTGTGTGGTGATGTTGATCTGTTTGAGGCTCTATTAAATCTGAATGTGGATTTCCTCAGGAAGGTTTCTTCTCCTGGTGGGGTGTGCTGTTTGTCTGTCGGTCCGTCTTCTTAAAGGTTGCTGGCTCGATTCCTCAACACCTTCAACTCTGGCGTAGGGCAGGAGGCTTAGCCAGATGCTGGGGCAGCAGAAGATGAGTTCAGTGATTGTGTTTTCACGTGTGTGTCGGTCAGTCTCCCATGATTCTCTGGGTGATGACGAACAACTCTGAGGATACTAGTTTTGGTTCTTTCTCAAAAAGTCGTGAGTAGGTTCAGTCATTTAATAATGTATTTAAAAAATGTGATTTTTCTGAAAATGAATTACATTAATTATTAAAGAGCCCTCAGACGCTGCCCAGTGAAACAAATCTTTGAATTCTGTCCACTTCTCTGTACTATTTTCCAGAAATTCCCAAATTCATTGGCAGAAATTTTAAAATGTTTGAAAGGAACTTTTATTGATGCAAACTGTTCTAACATTTTCAGTTCCCCCAAATTCAGTTAGAAAATTGATTTGTCTTAGTCAGTCCCAGCAGATTGACCAGAAACAGTCATCCAGAATATAAAATCAGTGGTTGATAGGACTATTCCTTAAAATGAGTGTTTGAGACCTCTTAAACACAGCAATGCTAACACACAAGGTTGTGTTTGTTGTGCTGATTGGTTCTCCACTGGCTGAGGAGGATTCCTAGTGGGTGTTTAACAGATCAATATTGATGTTTGCTGGTTACCTGTGGACTTCTATTTGGGCTGATCCTCCTATTCTACCTCTGATTGGTCTGGAGTCATGTTTTACATCTTTACTATTCTGTTGCATTCAGCCAATTGTTTCTCCATTACGGTTATTCTGACGTTGCTCACTTGTGTTTGTTTATTGTCCACAATTTGATCTCACAGTCATGCATGTATTTAAATAGAAATGGACTCTATCATTATGAATCTAAGTGTCACGTCTCAACGCTGAAAACAACCCAAAACTTTGACTACATGGAAAAAGTCACTGTTTTTCCAGCCAATCAGTGACAGACTGGAGGACCACCAGAGCAGCATTAGCAGTATTGGGGTACGGTGGTCCAGAGTGGGTTTATCAGAGCTGGATTCAGTCGGAACATCGATGACAAAACAAGCTAACAAACCAACCAACCAACCAACCAACCAACAAATAAAAACAATGGAATCAGCTGCTCAGAGCTCCATGGAGCTGATGATGCAGCTCCATCGTGTTCAGGCACTAATATTAATCAGTTTAAGGTCAGAGGTCAGCGCTGAACACGTCATATGATAAGGTTCACTATACTGATTGAGGTGATTGAGGTAACATATTCAGATTTATGAAGCGTAACGTCAGGAAAACTGTAATAACATAAACATACACCACAGTAGGCGTTAAGCACGGCTGATATTTAGACCTACTGGTAAACATGAACCCAGTCTTTAGACCTGACCTGTGACAGTTGGATCTAGTCTTTAGACCTGACCTGTGACAGTTGGATCTAGTCTTTAGACCTGACCTGTGACAGTTGAGCCAGTCTTTAGACCTGACTTGTGACAGTTGAGCCAGTCTTTAGACCTGACCTGTGACAGTTGGATCTAGTCTTTAGACCTGACCTGTGACAGTTGGATCTAGTCTTTAGACCTGACCTGTGACAGTTGAGCCAGTCTTTAGACCTGACTTGTGACAGTTGAGCCAGTCTTTAGACCTGACCTGTGACAATTGAGCCAGTCTTTAGACCTGACCTGTGACAGTTGGATCTAGTCTTTAGACCTGACCTGTGACAGTTGGATCTAGTCTTTAGACCTGACCTGTGACAGTTGGATCTAGTCTTTAGACCTGACCTGTGACAGTTGGATCTAGTCTTTAGACCTGACCTGTGACAGTTGGATCTAGTCTTTAGACCTGACCTGTGACAGTTGAGCCAGTCTTTAGACCTGACCTGTGACAGTTGAGCCAGTCTTTAGACCTGACTTGTGACAGTTGAGCCAGTCTTTAGACCTGACCTGTGACAGTTGAGCCAGTCTTTAGACCTGACCTGTGATAGTTGAGCCAGTCTTTGGACCTGACCTGTGACAGTTGAGCCAGTCTTCCCTGGAGATGCTTCTCTTTGGTTGTTTCCTTTGTTTGGTGCAGACGGATGATTTGATCATCTGAAACACTGAAACGTCTTTTACGTGGTCGGACATGAGAATCTACTCACTGCATCAACTCCAGTCAAGAGATTATTACTATTAAAACTATAATCCTCTCATCATCCCATTTACCTCAGGCACGCTTTTGCTTAGTGCAATCCAGTTGGTGACATAGCAGAGTATTTTAACAAGCTCTGTGGTATCCATCCACTAACACGTGGTAAAGAAAGAGATACAGTCTCACTGATGTTGTATCCATCCACCAACACGTGGTAAAGAACGAGATACAGTCTTCCTGATGTTGTATCCATCCGCCAACACGTGGTAAAGAACGAGATACAGTCTTACTGATGTTGTATCCATCCGCCAACACGTGGTAAAGAACGAGATCCGGTCTCACTGATGTTGTATCCATCCGCCAACACGTGGTAAAGAACGAGATCCGGTCCCACTGATGTTGTATCCATCCACCTACTACCACAACTCGTATGTTGGATTTTTGTTCCTATGTCGTAGAACACGTTGGACAGAGCGATGGGTCGTGTCTCAAATAACTCGTACGTCGGGCAGCTCGTATCTGGAGGTTCTCCTGTATTAGGAGAAACAAGTAGTCCGCCTGCTTCCTTTGGGTGTGGTTCGGAGCAGGACTACACAGAAACTACTTTTCCTGACATTGTCGTCGTTCTCCCCACAGGTCTGGTTTCAGAACGCTCGAGCCAAGTTCAGGAGGAACCTCCTGCGGCAGGAGAGTACTGGAGTGGACAAGGCGTCGGACGGCTCCACGCTGCAGGGCGGGACGCCATCGGGACCGGCCTCAGAGATCTCCAACGCGTCCATGAGCCCCTCTAGCACCCCCACCACCCTGACGGACTTGACCAACCCCACCATGCCCACTGTCACGTCCGTGCTCACCTCAGTGCCGGGTGGCATGGACGTCCATGAGTGCCGAAGCCCATCACAGACCACACTGACTAGCCTCTTCTGATGGATGGAGGCCCTCGCCCCCCCCCTGACCTCCTGGAAGGTGCTCCTGGATCTAACACCTGAGCACTGTTGACTCTTTGGAACATTGAACGGATTAGTAAAGAGGAGGTAACGGAAAGATTAAATGAAGTTTTCCTTCCGCTCTGAGCCCATTTGAGACTATTTGCATAGCGAGGCGTCCCGGCCTTCAGATGAAACCGTTGTCGTTATTTTGATGTTGTTGTCTTGTCGAGAACTGAGGAGACTTGATTTGCATTTTTCAATGTTTACAGAAAGAGACTGTGGGGAAAAAACTGCTTAATTTTTGAAATTTCTTTTTTTTTTTCCAGCACAGTATTTATGTTGTTGTACAAGAGTCACTGTTAGAGGGATTGTAAAAACTTCTCCTTTTGAAAATCTGAGATTAAACAGGTTACAATATCCTACGACTACCAGGTGCCTCACGCTCGTCTTTGTCTCCACTGGGATTAGACAGCAATCAGTTGACTATAGGATAACGACCTCTAGTGTGTGTGTGTGTGTGTGTGTGTGTGTGTGTGTGTGTGTGTGTGTGTGTGTGTGTGTGTGTGTGCAGACAGTCATGTATTGTTTTTTTTGTTGTTCTGTCCATGGTGTTCTGAGGCTGGAACTATAGTAGTAACTGTAGTATTAAATCTAGTATTCAATGTAGTGCTAAATGTAGTATTAAATTTAGCAGTAAATGTAGTAGTAAATCTAGTAGTAACTGTAGTATTCAATCTAGTAGTAACTGGAGTAGTAACTGTAGTAGTAACTGTAGAAATTGTAGTAATAATTGTAGTAGTAACTGTAGTAACTGTAGTTGTAACTGTAGTAACTATAGTAGTAAGTGTAGTAACTATAGTCGTAACTGTAGTTGTAACTGTAGTAACTATAGTAGTAAGTGTAGTAACTATAGTAGTAACTGTAGTGGTAACTGTAATAACTATAGTAGTAACTGTAGTAGTAAGTGTAGTAACTGTAGTGGTAACTGTAGTAACTATAGTAGTAACTGTAGTAGTAAGTGTAGTAACTATAGTAGTAAGTGTAGTAGTAAGTGTAGTAGTAACTGTAATATTAACTGTAGCAGTAACTATAGTAGTAACCCTACTAGTAACTACTATTACATGTAGTATTTAATGTAGTAACTACACTAGTTGTTTGCGGTGAGTTGTGTTGTACACGTGTGCAGAACTCCACATGTAATTTACATCATGGAGGAAACGTGATCACAGAGATGAAGCAAGTGTGTTAGCAGTGTGTTAGCAGTGTGTTCAGTGTGTTAGCAGTGTGTTAGCAGTGTGTTCAGTGTGTTAGCGGTACGGAGTGTGTTCAGTGTGTTAGCGGTACGGAGTGTGTTCAGTGTGTTAGCGGTACGGAGTGTGTTCAGTGTGTTAGCGGTACGGAGTGTGTTCAGTGTGTTAGCGGTACGGAGTGTGTTCAGTGTGTTAGCGGTACGAGTGTGTTCAGTGTGTTAGCGGTACGGAGTGTGTTCAGTGTGTTAGCGGTACGGAGTGTGTTCAGTGTGTTAGCGGTACGAGTGTGTTCAGTGTGTTAGCGGTACGGAGTGTGTTCAGTGTGTTAGCGGTACGGAGTGTGTTCAGTGTGTTAGCGGTACGAGTGTGTTCAGTGTGTTAGCGGTACGGAGTGTGTTCAGTGTGTTAGCGGTACGGAGTGTGTTCAGTGTGTTAGCGGTACGAGTGTGTTCAGTGTGTTAGCGGTACGAGTGTGTTCAGTGTGTTAGCGGTACGGAGTGTGTTCAGTGTGTTAGCGGTACGGAGTGTGTTCAGTGTGTTAGCGGTACGGAGTGTGTTCAGTGTGTTAGCGGTACGGAGTGTGTTCAGTGTGTTAGCGGTACGAGTGTGTTCAGTGTGTTAGCGGTACGAGTGTGTTCAGTGTGTTAGCGGTACGGAGTGTGTTCAGTGTGTTAGCGGTACGGAGTGTGTTCAGTGTGTTAGCGGTACGGAGTGTGTTCAGTGTGTTAGCGGTACGGAGTGTGTTCAGTGTGTTAGCGGTACGGAGTGTGTTCAGTGTGTTAGCGGTACGGAGTGTGTTCAGTGTGTTAGCGGTACGGAGTGTGTTCAGTGTGTTAGCGGTACGGAGTGTGTTCAGTGTGTTAGCGGTACGGAGTGTGTTCAGTGTGTTAGCGGTACGGAGTGTGTTCAGTGTGTTAGCGGTACGGAATGTGTTCAGTGTGTTAGCGGTACGAGTGTGTTCAGTGTGTTAGCGGTACGGAGTGTGTTCAGTGTGTTAGCGGTACGGAGTGTGTTCAGTGTGTTAGCGGTACGAGTGTGTTCAGTGTGTTAGCGGTACGGAGTGTGTTCAGTGTGTTAGCGGTACGGAGTGTGTTCAGTGTGTTAGCGGTACGAGTGTGTTCAGTGTGTTAGCGGTACGGAGTGTGTTCAGTGTGTTAGCGGTACGGAGTGTGTTCAGTGTGTTAGCGGTACGGAGTGTGTTCAGTGTGTTAGCGGTACGGAGTGTGTTCAGTGTGTTAGCGGTACGGAGTGTGTTCAGTGTGTTAGCGGTACGGAGTGTGTTCAGTGTGTTAGCGGTACGGAGTGTGTTCAGTGTGTTAGCGGTACGGAGTGTGTTCAGTGTGTTAGCGGTACGGAGTGTGTTCAGTGTGTTAGCGGTACGGAGTGTGTTCAGTGTGTTAGCGGTACGGAGTGTGTTCAGTGTGTTAGCGGTACGGAGTGTGTTCAGTGTGTTAGCGGTACGGAGTGTGTTCAGTGTGTTAGCGGTACGGAGTGTGTTCAGTGTGTCGTGTCTCTAGAGGACAGGTGATGAAGTAGAACTGGAGGAATCATTTCCTCACATTGATGAATTATTTTAGGGTTGGGGGAGACCTTCTCACTGCTGTCCTCCTACCTGAAGAAACACAAACCCACCACTAATACACACTTTACAGCACAGGTAGCTTTTAACAATAATGCGTCCTTGAGTTCAAGAGTCCTTCATCCAGAATGGTGAGTACACACACTGGATACACACATTGTGTGTGTGCTTTAATGGGAATTGACAGGGTCGTTGGGCACCGCCGTCTCCTGGTGAGACAAGACCCCTGAGCTCCTCTACACGCTTAGACCATTTAGACTAGGCTGTTAAAAACGCCCGTCAGCGCCGACAGGATGACCTTGTAACGACCTAAACCACTTCAGGTGAAATCCACTCGTCCGTCTTCCTTTCTTTTCCTGTTTTTCTCATTGATTCGTCCCCACGTGGACGAGCTGGAGGAGCTGGAGTTACAATACAGGAGCATTAGAGGGAGTGTTCTGGTGGTTAGCGCCGTCGCCCCAGAAAACCTTGGTCCATACACAGTTTGGATATTACCCACGTGTCACCTGGATGTCCTTCCAATCACCTCCCACTGACAGTACAGAGGACTTAAGGTTTGTGTTTCCATGTGTTGGTTCTGTGTCCCGCCTCTGACCAGCATCCTACAACCCTTCAGACATTGGATGGATGGATGGATGGATGGATGGATGGATGGATGGATGGATGGATGGATGGATGAGTCAGGGTCGCCTCAGGAGGAACTGAAATGAACGTAAAACATAGCTGGGGTCCAGACCAGGGGAACTGGAAAGATATCTTCTGAATGGTCAGTGTTTCGTACAAATAAGCCAGAATCTGCAGCCAGAGAGAGATTCTGACAGTGTTCCCCTGAAGATCCTCACATTTAAATTGTTACCACAGTAAGAAATGTACATTCAACATTCAAACATACTTAATTGTCAGTTCTGCCATGACCACCGGCTCACAGAGAAAAACAGCTGATAAATTCAGATTATTCACATTATAAACTAGAACCAGGGCAGTTAGAGATCGCAACATCCCGCCACTTACCCTGACCTGCTTTCAGGGTAGGGTAGGGTACCCTGAAAGTAGTACCTGACTAGTGCATAGACTAGTGCACATAGACTAGTGCACATAGACTAGTGCCCATCACTCTGGACATCACTGTCAGTCCTGTATGGGGTGGACCGTCTTCCTGGGATGGACCTGGTCTCCATCACAGATTCAGTATCATCCTCGCGTAGAACTGCGGTCCACCACGTTCAGTCTTCTACAGTAGGGTCTGCTGCTCCAGAAGACCACGTCTCCTCCAGAGCTTCTTGATCCAGGTGTGTCTACACCGTCAGTGGAGACCGGTTCCTGATGCAGGAGCACAACTGGTATCAGGTCAGGTCTCACCATCATCATGAACCAACCCATCCATCGTTTGCACCGTTTCTATCTGACCTGACTGCTCCATCATAAACATGAAGACACGAGGCTGACGTGTTATCAGACTCATGGGTCACGCGTCGCAGCATGAAGCGTGTGTTTCCTTGCGTTGGATTGTCCCGTTTCATGAGGACCATTACGTTTAACCACTCTCACCAAATGTGGAGAAAAAAAAAAGAGCAAATTCACCCCCTGATCACTAAAAATAAGCATGTGTGCAAAAGCTGAGCGCTGCGGCGGCTGCCAGCCGTCCAGAGAGCAAAATCATAAAAAATGTGTTTTCATGAGCAGCTCTCGCTCCGCCCGAGTGAAACGTGCTCCGTTTTCTCCCGACTCCAGCGGCGGCGACTTAAAGCCATCATAAAGGTAGGAAGATTTTCCACTTAAAAATATCACTTTGCAAACATGGAAGTTTAACAAGTAGGTGGTGCGTGGGTGGTGGTGGTGGGGGGGTCTGCAGAATAACAATCTTTACGCTTTGCAAGCAAATCATGAATTATAAAAAAACAGACTTTAACTTCCCCCGCTGTGCATAATTATATATGTGTGTGTGTGTGTGTGTGTGTGTGTGTGTGTGTGTGTGTGTGTGTGTGTGTGTGTGTGTGTGTGTGTGTAGAAAAGCCAGATTCATGTGGAGCCCAGGCCTGCTGGTGTGAGGATGTGACTCACTCCAGGGACAACGTCTGCTAACGTTTGACCCAACCACCACATCTGTGTGTCAGAAGGGGACAGGAGAGTCTCCAAATCAATGGGGTCAGCGACACACGTGACGGGTCGACCACGTCTGACCGGACCCCCACAGCATCAACACACCACACACTGGTGACCTCCTGACCTCCTGATTACTGGAAGAGGAAGAGCCTTGAGAAGCATCATGGAGGACGACACTAACAAGCTCATAACCAACATTTTACTGCGTGTTAATAGATGCTTGTTTTTCTCTTCCAATCATTTTTTAAAAGTTAACCTTTAATGGACGGATCTTCACGATTAGACCCGTCTTTTTATTCCTGTGTATTTATTACACCATCTGCTGGTGTCTGTTTCCAGGATTGCGCGGTGACGTTCTGCGACAAGCACCTGAAGATGTGTTGGTGTCGACCAGGTGAGAGTTAAACTCTAGTGTGAACCGATGCAGAAAGACTAAAGCAGGAGAGACGTCATCATTCAACTAGTTCTACTGCATGAATTATTGTTTCTTAAGGATTTTTCTACAACAGAATGTAATGTAATCTAATATAATTTAATCTAATCTAATCTAATCTAATGTAATATAATATTATGTAATGTAATCTAATAGAATGTAATGAATTCAGAAGGTGAACTGACACATGGGTCTCGAGCCGCTAACCCTCGTGTCCCCCAGCCCAAGGCTTAGCTGCTGCTGCCCCTTGCCCCCTGCTGTAAAGTAATATAATGTAATGTAATATAAGATAATGTAATATAATGTAATGTAATATAAGATAATGTACTATGATGTAGTGTAATATAATGTAATGTATTGTAATGTGATGTAATGAAATGTAATGTAATATGATGTAATGTAATGCAATATAATGTAATATAATGTAACATATTGTAATTTAATATAATGTAATGTAATGTAATATAATGGATTTTAATGTAATGTATTGTAAAGTAATATAATTTAATGCATCATAATGTAATGTAATGTAATTTTATGAAATGTAATGTGATGTAATGTAATGTAATATAATGTATTGTAATGTAATATAATGTATTGTCGTTTTTTTGTATTGTAATGTAATGCAATATAATGTCATATAACATAATGTAATGTATTGTAATGTAGTATAATATAATATGATAATATAATATAATGTATTGCAATGTCATGTAATGTAATGTAATATGATATAATATAATGTATTGTAATGTAATGCAACGCATACATTGTCGTTCCTTGACTCCTTTAGT
Organism: Antennarius maculatus; assembly: GCA_013358685.1. NCBI lineage: Eukaryota > Metazoa > Chordata > Actinopteri > Lophiiformes > Antennariidae > Antennarius > Antennarius maculatus. The sequence goes on along the minus strand of CM023608.1, from coordinate 758,358 downwards.
TTCCAGTCCTCTCGTATTGGGTGCTGGTTGAACCTCTTCCATCCTTACAGTCGCAGTGATGCAAACACTTTAGGTGTTTTTACACTAAAATACTTGTGAATTCCAAGATGAAGTGCTAAAATTAAATAGCTGCATTCAGTTTCAGGCCTTACTAATATTTCCATTTTCTTTACATTTGGATGCTTTTTATTTCCATTTAATGACATGAGAAGGACAACATTTTCTATAGAATGATGCTAATATTGTGTCATTTAATCAACAAAAAATAAAAACCTGCATTCATCTGAAAAATCTTCTGAGCACCAATTCGTTCTCAGACACTGTTTCCAGATCAGTTTGCTTGAACCGACTTCCTGAACGGTGTCAGGTGGGGTTGGGGGGGGGGGCACTGATAGTTATTAATAGATACGGTGACAGTAGTTTGTGGTGCATCGCTGGAATGGCTGGCTTCAGTTACCGCCTTAGCATTTACATACAAACAACATGAGAAAAGCCATCGTTCAGCATTTTATTAAAAAAAAATAATTCTAGCAGCATGTCAGACACTGAATTAATTTACCTTAAGCCATTATGTCATGTACATCGATCAGTTACCTGAATGGAAACTATCTCATACAAAACTGCCTCTGAAAAGCAGATTTAGTCGTGTTGAAATGTAATTCATGCTAAAACACAAACGTGGAGCTTCAGAGCTGAAGCTCTGCTCCGGAACACATGAGGACACATTCCTCCAGCGGTGGGAACCAATCGATGGGCCGAACACTCAGAGACTCCTTCAGTGATGGATATCAGGACGCTGGTCGCTCATGTCGTAAATATGTCAACTGTTACAACAAGGAAAAATAGGACAATAAAATAAAGTATAATCATCACCATCAGAGTGACACACACACACACACACACACACACACACACACACACACACACACACACCCAGAGGAGTGTGTGCCAGGCAGACTTGCTGCTGAGGCCATTGGGGTCTCATGTGAGGTGTTTGAGACTGAATCCATAGAGGTGCCAAATATGCTGTCCAGATGTACCCACACACTGGTATTAGGGGGTGTGAATGCTTTAATAGAGAGGGGCCAGTCTCAACAACACATGTCAGGAAACATGGAACCACTGAGCTGTAAAGTTTAACACGCAGGAACGGAGCCAGTGGTGGAGTCGCTCTCTGCCGTTTTATGTATTTAACAAAAACCATGAGATAATAACACCAGAGAGTAAAGATCTAAACAGACCAACAACAGCAGAGTCACGCTAAACAGGTCCACACACACACACACACACACACACACACACACACACACACACACACACACACACACACACACACACACTCTGTCATCCTGATAAAAACCAGCAAACACACAGAAAACACCTCCAGTAAGTGTGGTGTGTTCAGATTTGGCCTCATGTTAGCATCATTTAATGATTGATACCTCGCAAAAGTTTTGGTATTGATCCACAGATGGGGGGGGGGTGATGCAACGCAGCAGCAGCTGGACTGTAATCCATTACAGCAACTCCAACTTGGAGATTATTTTTACAAAGCCTGAAAAACAGGTCTCAATAAATCATTTTTAAGTTTAAAATCCATCAAGAGTTGAGTTGTTGCATGAACGGTTTCTCCAACAACACCTGAGTGTAGAGCCAAGCTTGTCTTTAAGTCAGACTTACTCAATATGGATCGTGTTGCCACGGCAGCAGCATCAAAACCGCACATCGTCCCTATTCACAAATTTCGCTACTGTGGGACAATAAAGGTTTATCTTATCTATCTTATCTTATTCCCATTGGTCACGTTTGATCATGTTTCCATGGAGGACAAACAACACAACTGGAAATGTTTGGAGGCATGAAAAACGTACATATTGACTATCAAGAAGAAAAATATGCAGTAAAATTGTTAAAAAAAACAATTGATTAAATAATTACCTCCATTCACACCCTCCTCTGATCATCACCAGCTTTATCGATGCTGATATTTGACAATTCACTGCTTCTCTGTGATCGTATTGATTTCAGCATGGAGGAGGTATATACTTATATAAGTATTGACCTATGGACACTTGCTGGTCATATATATATATACAGTATCTATACATATATATATATATAAAACTCCATTAATACCTATAATTATAATATAATTTCTGCACCAGACTTAAAGCCCATTTATACTCATATATATATATATATATATATATATATATATATATATATATATATATATATATATATATATGTGTGTGTGTGTGTGTGTATATATAATCATATATATATATATAATATATATATATGATTATATGACATATATATGTCATATAATGAATTTAATGAATATATATATATATATATAATGAATTTTCCCTCTCACCCTTGTGGGGTGGTATCTGTGTCCTCCTCAAGCTCAGGTCTGGTAGAGACCCCTGGGAGTCTGAGGGTTCTGTCAGTATCTTAGCTGTTCCTAGGACTGCGCTCTTCTGGACTGAGGCTTCAGATGTTGTTCCAGGAATCTGCTGGAGCCACTCTTCCAGTTTGGGGGTCACTGCCCTGAGTGCTCCTACTACCACAGGGACCACATTAACCTTGACCTTCCACATCTGTTCCAGCTGCTCTTTTAACCCTTGATACTTCTCAATCTTTTCGTGTTCCTTCTTCCTGATGTTGGCGTCAGCTGGAATCGCCACATCTATCACCACTGCTCTCTTCTGCTCTTTGTCCACCACCACTATGTCCGGTTTGTTAGCCAGCAGCTGTTTGTCAGTCTGGAAGCTGAAGTCCCACAGGATCTTAGCCTTGTTGTTCTCAACCACCTTTGGTGGTATGTCCCATTGGGATTTGGGTACTTCTAGTCCATACTGGGTACAGATGTTCCTGTACACTATCACAGCTACTTGGTTGTGCCTTTCCATGTATGCTGAGCTGGCGAGCATCTTACACCCTGCTACCACATGCTGGACCGACTCTGGGGCTTCTTTACATAGCCTGCACCTTGGGTCAGATCTACTGTGGTAGATATTGGCCTCTATTGCTCTTGTACTTAGGGCCTGTTCTTGTGCTGCCATGATCAGTGCCTCAGTGCTGTCTGTCAGTCCAGCTTTATCCAGCCATTGGTAGGTCTTCTTGATATCAGCCACTTCCTCTATCTGACGGTGGTACATGCCGTGTAGGGGCTTGCCCCTCCATGTTGTCTCCTCCTGCTCCTCTTCCTCCTCAGGTTTCTGCTGTCTAAGGCATTCACCAAGCAGTTCGTCTGTTGGGGCCATCTTCCTGATGTACTCTTGGATTTTTGATGTCTCATCCTGGACAGTGGCCCTGATGCTCACTAGTCCTTGTCCTCCCTCTTTCCGCTTAGTGTAGTGTGTGTGTATATATATATATGTAATATATAGCATATATTATATATATATTATATATATATATATTATATATATATGTAATATATAGCATATATATTATATATATATATGCTATATATTACAACATCTGAAGCCTCAGTCCAGAAGAGCACAGTCCTAGGAACAGCTAAGATACTGACAGAACCCTCAGACTCCCAGGGGTCTGGTAGAGGACCTGAGCTTGAGGAGGACACAGATACCACCCCACAAGGGTGAGAGGGAAAATTCATTATATATATATATATATATATATATATATATATATATATATATATATATATATATATATATATATATAAAATTAAAGCACTTTGAAGTTAATTATTATATTATAATTATCATAGTTATTAATGGAGTTATAATTATGTAAATAATGCATTCAATTCTATTTCTGTCTGTGCCAGTGACGTTTCCTGTTTGAAAGTAATACATGATGAAGATGAGTTTGGTTCACATCCCTTCCCTCTGTCACACTGTGGCTGTTTAGGCCCCGGCCCCTCTCCCTCACCCTGAGGGCCCCTTCATCTCAGGGCTAACAGCTAATTAGCATGAGGACGCTCAGCAAACGCAGAGCCGGCTCCCCCTCCGATCTCATTCTCTCCACGGCTCAGGTCACATGGAGATGAAATTAGAGCGATTAATTAGACGCTGACGCTCCGCCAAAGGTTCTCAATTTAGTGCTGTCACATCAATAAAGGAGGCATCTCCTCAGCCGCACGCCGAGGCATCTAGAGGAAAGACGTGGGGGTATTACCAACAATTAAGGCCAATTAGTCCCAGCAACCCTCCAATGGGAAGACATGCATTAACACAAGACGGAGCACTTTGGGGCAAAGTTATAGCGTAGAGGTGGCCCAGGGACGCTATCGTCTCTCTGGAACAAAACAACGTGCTGTGATTGGACGTGTAGATGTTGGGACTGATATGATCGGTGCTTTCTGAGCCCGTTAGCTGTCTGACTCCTGCTAGCTGTGTGGTAGCAACGCAACGGGATGACGTAGCTGGGCTAACTGACGGAAATGAGTCACAATAGTGTTGTTGATGTGTTCCAAGTTTTAAATGGTCAAAACCGACAAACTAATGCAGAAATTTTAAAAAAAAATTATAAATAAAATAATTATAAAAAAAGTGTATATATATATATGTATATATATATATATATATATATATATATATATATATATATATATATATATATATATATATATATATATATACAGTAATGTAGCCGCAAGAGGGCACAAGCCAGTGTCTTATTGTGCCGGTCCCAAGCCCTGATAAATACAGAGGGTTGCGTCAGGAAGGGCGTAAAACATTTGCCAAATCAAACATGCGAATCAAACCTATGACTTCCATACCGGATCGGTCGAGGCCCAGGTTAACAACGACCACCATCGGTGCTGTTGACCTACAGGGCACCGGTGGAAATTGGACTACTGTTGGTCGAAGAAGGAGAGGAGGAAAGTGTGTTCATAGGAAGAGAGAGAAGAGGAGCGCCAAGAGTATAGGACTGAGAGTAGGGACGTTGAATGTTGGAACTATGACAGGAAAAGGTAGAGAGTTGGTTGACATGATGCAGAGGAGGAAGGTAGACATACTGTGTGTCCAGGAGACCAGGTGGAAAGGTAGCAGGGCTAGAAGTTTAGGAGCAGGGTTCAAGTTGTTCTATCATGGTGTAGATGGGAAGAGAAATGGAGTAGGAGTTATCTTGAAGGAGGAGTTTGTTAGGAATGTCCTGGAGGTAAAAAGAGTGTCGGATAGAGTGATGAGTCTGAAGCTAGAAATAGAAGGTGTGATGTTCAATGTTGTTAGTGGGTATGCTCCACAGGTAGGATGTGAGCTGGAGGAGAAGGAGAAATTCTGGTTGGACTTTGATGAAGTGACGCAGAGCATACCTAGAAGTGAGAGAGTTGTCATTGGTGCAGACTTCAATGGACATGTTGGTGCAGGTAACAGGGGTGATGAGGAGGTGATGGGCAGGTTTGGTATCCAGGAGAGGAACGCAGAAGGACAGATGGTAGTTGACTTTGCAAAAAGGATGGAAATGACTGTAGTGAATACTTTTTCCAGAAGAGGCAGGAACATAGGGTGACCTATAAGAGTGGTGGTAGGAGCACACAGGTAGACTACATCTTGTGTAGACGATGTAACCTGAAGGAGATCAGTGACTATAAAGTAGTGGTAGGCGAGAGTGTAGCCAAACAGCATAGGATGGTGGTGTGTAGGATGACTCTGGTGGTGAGGAAGATGAAGAGGGCAAAGGCAGAGCAGAAGACAAAATGGTGGAATCTGAAAAAGGAAGAGTGTTGCATGACTTTTAGTAAGGAGTTAAGACAGGCTCTGGGTGGTCAGGAGGTGCTTCCAGATGACTGGACAACTACAGCTAATGTGATCAGGGAGACAGGTAGGAGAGTATTTGGTGTGTCATCTGGAAGGAAAGTAGATAAGGAGACTTGGTGGTGGAATGAGGAGGTACAGGAGTGTATACAGAGAAAGAGGTTAGCTAAGAAGAAGTGGGACACTGAGAGGACTGAGGAGAGTAGACAGGAGTACAGGGAGATACAGCGTAAGGTGAAGGTAGAGGTAGCAAAGGCCAAACAAGGGGCTTATGATGACTTGTATGCTAGGTTGGACAGTAAGGAGGGAGAGACTGATCTATACCGGTTGGCAAGACAGAGAGACAGAGATGGGAAGGACGTGCAGCAGGTTAGGGTAATTAAGGATAGGGATGGAAGTCTATTGACAGGTGCCAGCAGTGTGATGGGAAGATGGAAAGAGTACTTTGAAGAGTTGATGAATGTGGAAAATGAGAGAGAACAAAGACTAGAAGAGGTGACTGTTGTGGACCAGGAAGTAGCAAAGATTAGTCAGGATGAAGTGAGGAGGGCATTGAAGAGGATGAAGAGTGGAAAGGCAGTCGGTCCTGATGATATACCTGTAGAGGTTTGGAAGTGTCTAGGTGAGGTGGCAGTAGAGTTTCTGACTGGGTTGTTCAACAGGATCTTAGATAGTGAGAAGATGCCTGAGGAGTGGAGGAGAAGTGTGCTGGTGCCCATTTTTAAGAACAAGGGAGACGTGCAGAGTTGTGGCAACTACAGAGGAATAAAGCTGATGAGCCATACAATGAAGTTATGGGAAAGAGTAATGGAAGCTAGACTAAGGGCAGAAGTGAGCATTTGTGAGCAGCAGTATGGTTTCATTCCAAAAAAAGAGTACTACAGATGCAGTATTTGCTTTGAGGATGTTGATAGAGAAGTACAGAGAAGGCCAGACGGAGCTGCATTGTGTTTTTGTAGATCTGGAGAAAGCTTATGACAGGGTGCCCAGAGAGGAACTGTGGTATTGTATGAGGAAGTCTGGAGTGGCAGAGAAGTATGTTAGAGCGGTGCAGGACATGTATGAGGACTGTAAGACAGTGGTGAGGTGTGCTGTAGGTGTGACAGAGGAGTTCAAGGTGGAGGTAGGACTGCATCAGGGATCAGCTCTGAGCCCCTTCTTGTTCGCTATGGTGATGGACAGGCTGACAGACGAGGTTAGACAGGAATCTCCATGGACTATGATGTTTGCAGATGACATTGTGATCTGCAGTGAGAGTAGGGAACAGGTGGAGGAGAAGCTAGAGAGGTGGAGGTTTGTCCTGGAAAGGAGAGGGATGAAGGTTAGCCGCAGTAAGACAGAGTACATGTGTGTGAATGAGAGGGACCCAAGTGGAAGGGTGAGGTTACAGGGAGAAGAGATCAAGAAGGTGGAGGATTTGAAGTACTTAGGGTCAACAGTCCAGAGCAATGGAGAGTGGGGAAAAGAGGTGAAGAAGCGTGTCCAGGCAGGATGGAATGGGTGGAGGAAAGTGTCAGGTGTGATGTGTGATAGAAGAGTTTCAGCTAAAATGAAAGGAAAGGTGTACAAAACTGTGGTGAGACCAGCGATGTTGTTTGGTCTAGAGACAGTGTCACTGAGGAAAAGACAGGAGGCAGAGCTGGAGGTAGCAGAGATGAAGATGCTGAGGTTCTCTCTGGGAGTGACCAGGAAGGATAGGATCAGGAATGAGTACATCAGAGGGACAGCACATGTTAGAGGTTTTGGAGATAAAGTCAGAGAGGCCAGACTGAGATGGTTTGGACATGTCCAGAGGAGAGATAGTGAATATATTGGTAGAAGGATGCTGAGTTTTGAACTGCCAGGCAGGAGGCCTAGAGGAAGACCAAAGAGGAGGTTTATGGATGTAGTGAAAGAGGACATGAAGGTAGTTGGTGTGAGAGAAGAGGATGCAGAAGACAGGGTTAGATGGAGGCAATTGATTCGCTGTGGCGACCCCTGAAGGGAAAAGCCCAAAGGAGAAGAAGAAGATATATATATATATACAGTACATATATATACACATGTATATACTGTATATATTAAAGAAACAATAGGAGTTATTAAAATAATTGAAATATTTGTGGTAAAATCTGAGGTACATTTTGACCGCCCTCCAGAGTCTGGGTCCTGACCGGAGTTTCTTCCTCAATGACGGAGTTTTTCCCGGCCGCTGTCGATTTTGCTTGTGGGTTTTATGCTGTTGGGTTTTTCTGTCTGTTAAACTGCTTTGAAAGCCTGTTGACAAGATTAAGCCCTTTATAAATAAAACTTGATTATCGAGTAATACGATTAATTAATTGATTGATTGATTGATTTCTGTTAACATGCAGTGAATGTGACCCCAAACACTCCCATA
>CM023608.1:695240-745240 GCA_013358685.1 Antennarius maculatus | reverse complement strand
TGCATGCATGAGATGTATGAATGTAGGGGTTTAAAACAAAATTTAGTGGAAAAATAAAAACTCGATTCTACTTATGTTGGGATGGAAATAATGACTGAATGAATGGAAACGGCTGTGGCCGTTTGGAGTAAGTGAGAGAATGAAAGGAGTGAATGTGAACTAAATGATGTCCTCGACAATCATTTAGTAATACAGTATAATGTAATAAAATAAAAGTAACATGAGTAACTACTCCTTAATGTAACTAATAAATGTAACTAAATGTAACTCAATGTAATGTAACTAAATGTAACTACTCCTTAATGTAACTAATAAATGTAACTAAATGTAACTCAATGTAATGTAACTAAATGTAACTACTCCTTAATGTAACTAATAAATGTAACTAAATGTAACTCAATGTAATGTAACTAAATGTAACTACTCCTTAATGTAACTAATAAATGTAACTAAATGTAACTCAATGTAATGTAACTAAATGTAACTACTCCTTAATGTAACTAATAAATGTAACTAAATGTAACTCAATGTAATGTAACTAAATGTAACTACTCCTTAATGTAACTAATAAATGTAACTAAATGTAACTCAATGTAATGTAACTAAATGTATCTACTCCTTAATGTAACTAATAAATGTAACTAAATGTAACTCAATGTAATGTAACTAAATGTAACTACTCCTTAATGTAACTAATAAATGTAACTAAATGTAACTCAATGTAATGTAACTAAATGTAACTACTCCTTAATGTAACTAATAAATGTAACTAAATGTAACTCAATGTAATGTAACTTAATGTAACTACTCCTTAATGTAACTAATAAATGTAACTAAATGTAACTCAATGTAATGTAACTTAATGTAACTACTCCTTAATGTAACTAATAAATGTAACTAAATGTAACTCAATGTAATGTAACTAAATGTAACTACTCCTTAATGTAACTAATAAATGTAACTAAATGTAACTCAATGTAATGTAACTAAATGTAACTACTCCTTAATGTAACTAATAAATGTAACTAAATGTAACTCAATGTAATGTAACTAAATGTAACTACTCCTTAATGTAACTAATAAATGTAACTAAATGTAACTCAATGTAATGTAACTAAATGTAACTACTCCTTAATGTAACTAATAAATGTAACTAAATGTAACTCAATGTAATGTAACTAAATGTAACTACTCCTTAATGTAACTAATAAATGTAACTAAATGTAACTCAATGTAATGTAACTAAATGTAACTACTCCTTAATGTAACTAATAAATGTAACTAAATGTAACTCAATGTAATGTAACTAAATGTAACTACTCCTTAATGTAACTAATAAATGTAACTAAATGTAACTCAATGTAATATAACTAAATGTAACTACTCCTTAATGTTAAATCAGTGAATTTCTGACTTATTCTAGTTCCAAACATTACAGTTAGACAGAAAAAACATGTTTGTTTGTTTCTCTGTTCTAACATAAATCCTTTTCATTTGTCAGGTTATTAAACCCACAGAACTCCATCAATCAAGGATCAAACTATCAATCAATAAAGAAAAATAACATCAGACACAAGTTAGGACGTTAACTTTGTTCACAACGTTTAGTCAGAGTTCAAATGGGCTGAACTACTGCATTGTGGGAAATGTAGTTTTTGGTCAAAGCACACTTTTGACCTATTTATTTTTAGACACTGACCTTTTATACTCTTGTGGGCCACATTAAATGATGTGGAGGGCCACATCTGGCCCCCGGGTCTTGGGTTTGACACGTGTGGTATAGATGTTTATTCTACAAAAGATTTTTTCTAGTAAGTGTTAAAATAGTGTTAAAAATTATTTCCTACAGGATCAATAAATTGAATTTTTTTTTCTCCTCTTCAGCATTTTTCCTTATCCAACCAATAAACACTATCAACTGAAAGTCATAAGTGGTAAATGTATCTGCTGATGTTACACACGTGACCATCAGTGAAGTCAATGTCATGTATGGGATGGAGGGTTAAGAGACTCGTTACCCATCATGCAGTTGGTGGAACCTCTGGTGCAGTCAATGCATTTTAAGCTGCTTAATGCTTTAGACGACACGTTTTAGGTTTCTGAAATAGATCCCTGAAGTTCACCACACAATGCTTTGAAAGCTGCAGCTCATCTGAAGCCCAGCGAGCAGCAGAAGGTCTCTGCTGGAACAATCTGAAGGTACCGTCCCAAACTTCACTGAATCGTCCCGGTGACATCAGAGACGAGCAGGAGAGGAATTCTGTCTGGTTCTCTCTCTGTTTTTGTGACTATCTGAGAAAAGCAGCTGAACGAACGTTCACACACACACACACACACACACACACACACACACGGCTCTCATTAACACACTCTGTGTTGTAAATCTCTGCTGGCAGCATCAATCCGCTCTAAAGACTTCCATGTTAATTAATTGTCTGCTGCTGGTTGTGCATGATAAGCAGGTGAGACGAGGCGTGTGCGCCGAACACGCAAAAGAAAGAATATTAATGATGAGCGACCGTCGTGTTTGGCTTCATGTTACGGACACACACACACACACACACACACACACACACACACACACACACACACACACACATAGAGGAGCTATAAATAAAGTGGCTCCAGAGCCAAGGAGCACCATGACTGGAGCGACACACACGCCTAAAGGTCACGCGCCGCCGCCGGCCCATTCGTCTTGTTCCGATACAAACTACTTGATTCCCCAAACGAGTGTCGAGGAATCCCCCGCGTCAGCACTTTATCACCACTGCTCACCATTATAAATCAGTTGAACTAGTGACACCTGAACTTTAATCCGTGCACGCTGTAAAGGCCACCGGCGCAGGCTGGCGCTATTAGCAGCCGGCTGATCCATGGTGTGTGCATTCAGGTCACAAGGCAGGGCGCAGGATACACCCTAGATGCGGCGCCGGAGCAGCTCCAACACGACGAGAGGAAACAGAATGGAGAAAAGTGTTCATCCATCAATAAAGGTTGGGTTCCTGTGACTTTATTTGTAACTAGAGAACAGAAAGACAACAAACCAACAATAAGATGTCTGTGAACTGTGATCTGTGCACAACCCACAATTGTGCACAGATCACACCTCTGCTTTCAGAACGGAGTGTCTTTCAGAGAGGCCAGGAGCAGAGGGGATTTACACCACTAATTTGCTTGAATCTAATATTGGATATAAAACCATCTGTTGCCTCATTCTGGACTGCTAGTGAAACATTACAAACATTACACACTGCTATCAAAGAAACTTGTGTTTTCCTGCTGTGGTTTCATTAGCTTCCAATCCAGGGATGAATTTCGCCCCACAGTTTCTCTGCCTATCTGTCATTAATCTAGTCTTGTCACTAGATCAATATGCATTCACTCGCTTTTCACACCAAAACAAAATAACAACTTTTGCTATTAAATTAATTCACACTAAAATAATTCTCATGTGATCTCCAATAACTAAATAAATTCTTTTTGCAATCCCAAATCTTGGTTATTTAGTTTATTTTTCTTTCTGAACATGTCATTACAACAGACTTCACCTTCTTCACATTTACAGCACCAACAACAACATGAAGACATATTGACACACTGACTGAAGCTGAAGACGTCCTTCAGCTTTGTGTTGTTGGGTCCAGTGATGGGGAGCCGTGTTGGGGACGGCTTCCTGCTGACATCATCTTCACATTCAAGCCGTGTTCCTCTCCAGGTTGATGTGACCTGAGCAGAACATCAGCTGTTCCACCTCCTGGCTTTAACCAGCTCTGGTGGTCCACAGCCGCTGGGGGCTCTGCAGTAGAACCAGGCACAGCTTTGGACCCCCGTTCTACTGACATCTACTGTAAACTGGGATCATTTCAGGGGTTTTGTTGAACTGGAAAAAGTGTGTGTGTGTGTGTGTGTGTGTGTGTGTGTGTGTGTGTGTGTGTGTGTGTGTGTGTGTGTGTGTGTGTGTGTACTGCCTTTATGTGGGCCCAGACAATGGGCAGACCTCCCAGCACTGCAGCTGGGCCGGGCCTGCTCTCATCCATACACTGCAAAACTTCCCCTCCGTCAAATTAATTTGTTACTGTGATTGTTTTCACCGTCTGTCTGAGTCAACAAATCCTGTTCAATTCAATCCCAGATGAATGTGTTTGATGATCTTCCTGGATCATGTTGAACCTGTTCAGGACGGTTTCATAGAGGCTGTTAAGGCTGTCAGATGGTCAGACCGGATCAATGGGCAGGTGGAGGCAGTACTGTCACAACCAGGGCAAACAAGACAGCAAGTTCAACCCCACCAGGAAATGATAGATTATTTCAAAGCAAAGCTTCAATCAGTTTAATCCAATGAAACCAATTAAAATCATGATTTAAGACTGAATTCATGTGTCCTGTTGAATCAGTTTAGCTGAGTAACACTTTGAGTACAATGAATGCTTCGTCCAATGGATCAGATTAATGTGGTGGACACTGTCCTCGTGTTAGTGGTGGACACTGTCCTCGTGTTAGTGGTGGACACTGTCCTCGTGTTAGTGGTGGACACTGTCCTCGTGTTAGTGGTGGACACTGTCCTCGTGTTAGTGGTGGACACTGTCCTCGTGTTAGTGGTGGACACTGTCCTAATGTTCACTGGTGGACACTGTCCTCGTGTTAGTGGTGGACACTGTCCTAATGTTCACTGGTGGACACTGTCCTAATGTTCACTGGTGGACACTGTCCTCGTGTTCACTGGTGGACACTGTCCTCATGTTAGTGGTGGACACTGTCCTCGTGTTAGTGGTGGACACTGTCCTCGTGTTAGTGGTGGACACTGTCCTAATGTTCACTGGTTGACACTGTCCTAATGTTCACTGGTGGACACTGTCCTCGTGTTCACTGGTGGACACTGTCCTCATGTTAGTGGTGGACACTGTCCTAATGTTCACTGGTGGACACTGTCCTTGTGTTCACTGGTGGACACTGTCCTAATGTTCACTGGTGGACACTGTCCTTGTGTTCACTGGTGGACACTGTCCTCATGTTCACTGGTGGACAATGTCCTAATGTTCACTGGTGGACACTGTCCTTGTGTTCACTGGTGGACACTGTCCTAATGTTCACTGGTGGACACTGTCCTAATGTTCACTGTTGGATACTGTCCTTGTGTTCACTGGTGGACACTGTCCTAATGTTCACTGGTGGATACTGTCCTTGTGTTCACTGGTGGACACTGTCCTAATGTTCACTGGTGGACACTGTCCTAATGTTCACTGTTGGATACTGTCCTAATGTTCACTGGTGGACACTGTCCTAATGTTCACTGGTGGACACTGTCCTAATGTTCACTGGTGGACACTGTCCTTGTGTTCACTGGTGGACACTGTCCTAATGTTCACTGGTGGACACTGTCCTCGTGTTCAGTACTGAAGATGATCCAGAGGAGCTTCCACAATGAGTGCAACATTAAAGGACTGTAGATGTGATGTGTCCACTGTTGATGTGTCCTGAAGAGTGTTTCAGTGTTGGGAACCGTCTTCAGACATGAGGAACTGGTGTTCCCTTGTTTGATTTTAAACTCCATTGCTTTCCTCTTTGAGTAATTCCTGTATTTCCTTTTGAACAGCGCCCTCTCACACTGGTCCTTTACAAACTCTGGTCCTTTACATGACGACATGCTGCAACAATTACAACTACAGTGTTCACAAATCTCCCTCACACCACTGGAATTCCAATCGACAACGGCCTCTCCAAAGTCTATTTGTGTGTCTCTATGGAAACAACAGCATTTCTAAGTTTTTACGTGTCCTGGATGCTTTCACATCGTGCTCTAAACCACTAATAGACTGAGCTTAGCTCGAACATTTTTACAGTGTAATCACCCTGCTCCTGTACTTGGGAAAAGTTCTTGGTGATTCAACTGTCACTCACGGGCGGCCAAAAGCCCCATGAAAAGCCCTGCCTCGGCTGAGTGGTGAGTATTTCTGAGGCCCGGGCGGGTGGGGAAGAAAGGCCTTTGTTCGGGGCTCCCCACTCCACCGGCCTGCTTTTGGGCTCTCTGGAAATGGGGCCACAGTAAACAAACAATACATCCTGATGAATGGATAATGATGCACATGTTTACTGACTGAGATCTCTGCAGCATATTCTCTGTTCGCTCAGCAAAACAGAGGCACCCACATAGAAACGGCTCTTTCATTTGTGTTACGTCAAACAAAAGCAGGTCTCCATTATCAGCGGCATCTGAGTGGGGAAAGTTTAGCTCATGGTCCTCCCCCCGATAGTTATCTGTGTGACAAATATCACAGTGTTAACACAATTTGGTGCCTGAACTGAAACTAAAACCACCAGAGACACTGCGTCATGATTTGAAAGCTGACGTACTCAGGTGGTGGACACTGTCCTAGGTTTCTGGACAGACTTCCCGTTTGAAGACCTGGTAACACTTATGTCCTTTTGTGCATTCAGTCCTTCATTGTCATATAATATGTGCCTGTTGGGAATGAAGGTGTTTCCCAGTTTATCAGGAGAGATTAAAACATCAGGAACCAACATCAACAAATTGGAGGGGACTGCAGTGCACCTCCTTTGTCCCGGGTGGACTGGGGGAACCGGGCAGCATTGTTCCGTCACAGCGTATGGGGGTGCTTGGGGTCTTTGTTGCACCGGAAGAGAGCCACAGAACAATGGACTACACACAAATCCCTCTCCTCACCTCACAAGGGCCTCTGCCTTCCATTCCCATGCCAGAGAATCAGCAGGCTCAGGGGGTAACCCATCAAAGTCACTTGACTCAGGAGAGCTCCTCTCGCAGGGGTAGGGGCCAATATCCTCTCTGGGCCATTAAATACAAGCAGCCCCGAGGGTGCTTATTCCAGGCCTGAAGGACTCTGTCTGATCATTAAATTCTGGCTTCCTCATGATTTGTCTTTACCTGAAGCAAGAGAGACATTTTTACATGTGTTGTCGCATGTGCTTCAGGTTGGGTTTCAAGTTGATCATGAAGATGTAATTACCAGGTGAACAATACTGAAACGTGCAGTTTTCATGAATACTGTAATGATTAGAGTGGAATGAGAACCATCATCAACCCTGTCAAGAAGTTCCAGATGCCCCTAATTCAAAGTACGTGACACGTCTGAAAGTCCTGACCTGTGTGTGACTTCAGAAGCTGTACGGTTGTGTCATTCAATGCATTAACGCATCTGTCACTCTGTCAAGAGCAAATAATTCAACATATGTTGATGTCCTCCTTGCAGTGTATTCACTGAATTAACCTCAATCTGAGCCAGAAGGGCTTGAAGACCATAGTCATAGATTGTTGTGACTACAACTGCTGGTAAATGCTGAAGATGAGCAAAAGAAAATATTTTTGCATGATGTAGTAAGTTTTTATTCTAGATTCTTCCAAGTTACCATATCTTTGCTCTGATTACTGCTTTGCTCACTCTTGATATTTTCTCAATGACCTTCTAGAGGAAGTCACTTGAAATGGTTTCCCAACAGTCTTGAAGGAGTTTCCAGAGGTGTTTAACACTTGTTGGCCCCTTTGTCTTCACTTTGTGGTCCAGTTCACCCCAAACCACCTTGATTGGGTTCAGGTCTGGTTACTGTGGAGGCCAGAGACCTGTACCATAACGCCGGATTACGGTTTAGCGAGATAACTTCAGGCTTAACCCTGGCTCTTCGGTACCATAATGGTGGCTGACTTTCTATCGGGCTACGTTGCCGCGGTAACCTATGCTGAACACCTAACCTGCTCCGGAGCAGGATAAGTTCAGGGTAAGAGCTCAGCAGGGATAACAGCCCCACCTACTGACCAATCAGAGCTCAGCAGGGATAACAGCCCCACCTACTGACCAATCAGAGCTCAGCAGGTATAACGGCCCCACTTACTGACCAATCAGAGCTCAGCAGGTATAACAGCCTCACCTACTGACCAATCAGAGCTCAGCAGGTATAACAGCCTCACTTACTGACCAATCAGAGCTCAGCAGGTATAACAGCCTCACCTACTGACCAATCAGAGCTCAGCAGGTATAACGGCCCCACCTACTGACCAATCAGAGATCAGCAGGTATAACAGCCTCACCTACTGACCAATCAGAGCTCAGCAGGTATAACAGCCCCACCTACTGACCAATCAGAGCTCAGCAGGTATAACGGCCCCACCTACTGACCAATCAGTTCTCTTAGAAAATGTTCTGTCCGTTTCATGAGAACCTGGTGGATCTTGGTCCACAGTTTGTGTGAAGAGCGCTCAGGCAGAGAGAATATTTAGAGATGGCTGTAATCCGTTGGATT
Organism: Antennarius maculatus; assembly: GCA_013358685.1. Classification (NCBI taxonomy): domain Eukaryota; kingdom Metazoa; phylum Chordata; class Actinopteri; order Lophiiformes; family Antennariidae; genus Antennarius; species Antennarius maculatus. Next base: position 736,966 of record CM023608.1, on the reverse strand, counting down.
ACCTGAACAATCAGTGTAGAAAGGTCCAGGTTTGGGGAGGGGGGGGGTTCCATTACATCTGTCAGCTGCTGGAGCCTTACGTCAGGAATGGAACCCAACCACGCGCTGACAGTCTCACACACAGGGTGCATTGCACTGAGGGGTTTTACCACCGTTAATATATTTCTTAGTGATGTTTAATTATTATGATGTCCTTAAATCCCTCGTTGGATGGGTTACAAGCAGACCACAGATAAAATACCATCAATCAATTATTTAAGTAAATCATGGATTGATTGATTGATTCATAGGTACTTTTATGTTTTCTGTTGGCGATGCTGAAAACCTGGGGGAGAACACAGTATGTAGAGCTATTCATAAAGTGGGGGGGGGCTACAATCACATGCCATAATGAAAAATGTGGTACACACACACATTTATGGAACACACACACGTTACTGTAGTCAGATATACAAGTGCAGTCATAGTGGGGAAGTACTATTAGAATGACACTGACTTCCATCGACACAGTCGGACATGTTTTCCCAGCAATCCTTGCTCCGTTTGGCAGCTGCAACTGTGTTGCTTTTTGCCTGGATTATTGATTTGTATTGATCATATTTATTGATTATTATTGTTCGCTCCTCCGTTGTGAAATATGCGGCTCGGGCCGGTTTGTTACATGTTTGTGATTGGTCGCATGCAGCAAACTCCGCCCTTTTTATGTCAGCACGCACAGATCTAGAGTGGACACGCCTGAATTGAATTAATGAGTTGATAGCTTTATGGTACCGCTAATCCGGAGGGCGGATGTCTCGGTAAGTGAAGCCAGATAAGTCAGAGGAAGCCTGGCTAGGTTAATCCAGCTTTATGGTACAGGCCTCAGGTCATCTGCCGCAGCTTTCCATCACTCCTTCTTGGTCAAATAACCCTCACACTGCCTGGAGGTGTGTTTGGGGTCAGTTTCCTGTTGGAAAATAAATGCTGGTCCAACTAAATGCAATCTGGATGGGAGGCATGTCTTTGCACGATGCTGTGGTAGCTGTGTTGGTTCAGTGTCCCTTCAAGTTGGAATAAATCCATAAAAGTCCAACCAGTAAAATCTCCCGGACACCATCACACCTCCTCCCTGCTTCACAGTGGGAACCAGGCATATGGAATCCATCCGTTCACCTTTTCTGTGTCTCTCAACTGCACGGCGGTTGGAACCAAAGATCTCAAATCTGGACTCATCAGAACAAAGCACAGATTTCTACTGGTCTGATGTCATTCCTTGTGTTTCTTGGTCTAAACAAACTCTTCTGCTTGTTGCCTCTGCTAAGCAGTGGTTGTTGAGCAGCTATTTGATCATGAAGGCCTGGTTCACACAGTCTCCTCTTAACAGTTGGTCTTCTGTTGAGAGGAGAGTTTCCTTCTCCTGGAAAGGAATTATGACATTGAAAATTGGGAACTACTGGCGGTAAAGTTAGCCCTTGAAGGGCGGAGACACCGGCTGGAGGGGGTGGAGCAACTGCTTATGCTTTGGACCGACCAAAGAACCTGGACTATATTCGTTCTGTAAAGAGGTTGAACTCCAGACCAGCTTTTCTTCAGCTGTTTAGATTTCCGCCTGTCGTATCACCCCGGTTCCAAAAGCCCAAAGCCTGATGCCCTCTTCCGGTCTGACCACCACCCATCGTCACCAAACAGTATCCTCCCCTCAGCATGTGTCATCGGCTCCTTAAGTCGGACCACCACGTCCTGTGCGTCATGTCTGTCCTCCAATGCCTGCAACCTGCAACCTTACCCAGAAAACTGAAGGTTCTTATAAATGCTTGATTCATTCCTGAACTGTTTCCAGGCTCACCAGCTGTCTCTAAGGCTCAGCTTCGTCACAACACCGTCTCCCATCTTTGTCCTGCTCCGCTAGAGGACAATGTCTAGCTGTTGGAGCTGCAGTCTGTCAGTCTAAAGCCTGTCCAGCCTTCAGCCATGTTGGGAATCTCTTACTGATATGTTTCCTTCTGTCCTGTCTGACTTTTGTTATGTTGGCTCAACTCTCCCATCTGTAATGGCAGACTCACCTTTACACATCCGTGTCCCACATGGTGCCAGGGTGTGGAGCCCATTCAATGCTTTCACGATGGTGATGACAATAACGATCTGTTGTGTTGAACATAATACAGAAATGAACTAATACAAAATACGAGATGATCACTTTGGAAAAATTCAGTTCAATGATAATCATCCAATCAATAAACTGTCATAGAATGCTAATTTTCCATTTTGAATTTTACTTTAACATTGCACATTTTAATAGTGTCGAAGCTGAACAATCAGGTAAATGTCACTAACACTCACCAACGGGTTTGTTGTGTCTTTAATTTGTGTTTGCATTCTCGTACTTTAAGAATATTCCAGTCAGGTGTCATACTGGGGGAACACCTGGGGACTGGATCACGTCTGAAGGCTGAGGTCCTGGAGCATTCGTCTGTCAATGAGGGGTAAAATAACTTTAAAGGAGGCATGAGCTATCCGCTATTTATAAAAGACACAACCGGGGGGGGTTATTATTTCATCCACGATGGATGAGATGAACAGAGGAGCTCTAATGCAACATCTGGAAACATAAGAGACTGTTCAACCTGTTCACACTGTCCCCACGAGTCTAATCATCTGCAGCGTTATGTGTCCCCTGATTGTCTGGATCAAGGTATTAGCTCAAGGGGGGGGGGGGGGGGGTTGCTCACATGAAACGCATTGTATCAGAGAAACAGCTTAATCTACCTGAGCTTCTCCCCAAAGGTATGAATTATGAAGGCATTTACTGGGAGCCCGTATACAGCATGTTTATTCTCAATTTATGGCTGACAGAAGCGGGAGCAGGAAAGTCACTTTGAAACCCTTAAAAACCCCGTGTTTTATTGCACCATCGCAGCGCTGCACATTTACAGTAGGGCCCCACACGACTCCCTGTGGACCGGCCTCTACAGCCATCCTTACATTCTTGATTTCTGCATACATTTTTGTTTTTTCAGAAACACTGTCTCTGTGGAAGAACGTGTTCATAAAGGTGATGAATTACCCTCATAAAGCTTTTGTCCCTTATCAAACGCACAGCTCTGACTCAAATGAAAAGGAAGCCCCTGTGATACGGTGAGGCCCCTGTGATACGGTGAGGCCCCTGTGATACGGTGAGGCCCCTGTGATACGGTGAGGCCCCTGTGATACGGTGAGGCCCCTGTGATATGGTCAAGTGAGTTCCTGTATATGATGTACGTGTAAAAAAAAAAAAAATATATATATATTATATATACGCATATATGTATATATAATGCATATGTATATATGTACGTATATATTATATATACGTGCATATATATATATATACATAATTTTTTTGTAGTATAATGTGACATTTGATTGATTATTTAAATCAAATATTAGTCACATACAATACTTTCATATTTCAGCCAATAGCAGCTGGGACATGGGTGATGTAAGGCGGTCGCTGGGGGAACAGTTATGTTGTGATCACAGCCCATAACAACTGTCTGCTGCTCCTGTTAGCTTAGCCAGCGCACACACACCTAACAGGACCTGCAGACGGTTCCAAACAGGGTCCCACCCCCTGATTACTGACGACTGTAAAACCAGTCACTGTAGTTGGTTTAGTTCATTTGATGCGTTATGAAGCATCAAACGGAACGTGTCACCTTCACCTCGTACTGAGTGTGTGCACCAGGTAGAACCGCTGCCGGTACTCTACATCACAGAGCCATACATTTTTCATCAGCAGTGTTTCTGTGCGAAGCAGCAAAGCGACTGCTGGAGTATCTGTTCCTGCACCCTGGGGAGAACTGTTTTGCTCTACAATCCACTCACTTTCATAGATGACTTGGCTCAGTCCTCCTGGGGAATGGGAGCACAGAGACACCCCCTGGAAAAAAACAGACGTCTCTGCTTCCTCTTTGTGATTTAAGGCAGTTCTGAGGAGATCAAAGCGTCATTCACGGTCCCCACAGTCTTCACTGTTTAGGAGAGGAAGTCAGGGGTGGTGGGAGAGACTGACCCCAGGGGATCCATCAAGGAACCGAAAACACACTGTAGGGTACCTGAGTCCGGCACCACGTCTGTAGGCACACTGTTGTACAACAGGACAGGCTGTGTGTGTGTGTGTGTGTGTGTGTGTGCGCACTCGGGGCAAGGTGCACTAAGGTCAATGTATGTAACAATTAGGGAGCTTTGCTTTGTGTTTGACTTCATATGAAAGTTGATCATTAGTTAGAACTAGAATTCATCAGGCTGCAGGATGTCCCCAGAGAGGAAGCCGGTGGAGTTTGTGTTAATGAACCCACCCACCCCCACCCCCCAATCACACTGCTGGGGGTAGGCACAGCACATCACTCACGGTAGGAAACAATACAGTGTTATTTATTGATTCCACAAGTCGCCCAGAGTGTTGATCCTTCTTACCTTGATAGGTGTGTTAATATCATCTGCGTAGAGAGTAACCCCTACCACCAGTGAGAACCGCACACAAAACCCCCACCCCCTCCGCTTTCCAGGGAGCGCTGAGGGGGAGGACCAGCCTTGCTAATTAATAATTCACCCCAGGCCAGACTTCTTCCCTGGTGACTCCACGTGATTACAGCAAGCAGCCAGGAGTCAAGGTTAGTGATAATGATAGAACCGCACACCAACAATAACTAGCCCAGGATTGGCCTTCCCACTGGTGGAGACGAAGGAGTCAGAGTGGAAAATGAACCCTTCGGTGGAGCATACAAAGAGGGTGGTTTAAGGGTGTGTGTGTGTGTGTGTGTGTGTGTGGGGAGGGTGTATTAGGAGTGCTGCATAAGGCCTTTTGCGAGGTTTTTAAGATGGGTCGTCTTAGAAGTATGGTGCAAAATTAATGCAGAGGTCTTGGAGAGTAAATATTGAATAAGTGCAGCTCAACAGAGTCGAAAATCAAAAGCATCTCCTCAGGAGATGTTGGCCTCCAAAAACCATGTGCTGGTATGCTGACCTCCGCATTAGCATTGCTTTAGTAGAGGAGATGGAAGGTAAGCTAGGAGGAAGTGGCGGGGCAAGAGGGTATTGGATGATCGCGAACAGAAAGGAGCAGAGTCTGCAAGGCCGAGGTCCTCCTCTGCCAGATCCTCAACAAGCACTCAGAAAGAACAGGCAGAGGGAAAGGAAGAGCAGGAGGGGTTACTGGCAGCCGGCAGCCATCGGGAGTGCCAAGGCCCGAGGCCCCGGCGAGCAGATTCACGGAGAAACAAGTTGAGTACGCACTAACACAGCCCACACTGTCAATGGGAGATCTGACCCACGACAGATTTTTGGCAGAGTGCTGCTTTTAGATGAAGAGAGCTTGGCCAACTTTTAACCTTGGACATATAGCTTTTAACTTTAGATACCAGGCTGTTAAAGATCTCAAAGAGCATGTTGTTCCCACTCACATTTCACAATGTCTGTCATGATCGATTACAAAACAAGTGCTAAACCACGTATGTCCAGGAGGCAGGCAGTGCCTGGAAATGATCACAGTCATTTCCAGTGTTTAAGTTTTTCACGTCTCCGTGGTGCGATCGCATTTGGTCCTCAGCCAACGTGAAATTTGAAATTCACAAGTTGCTCTTTTGTTTGCGGTCGTTGTTTTCAACCGGATGCAGGGTTGGTTCAGCCAAGACATACAGAAAGTCTACTTTCAATTAATTCAGTGCCGAAAATAAGACGCACACAACTTCATTTACGACCAGGGATTGAATTGTACACGGACTCGCTGTCACTGCTTCCTGACCTGACTAACCAGTCAAAGTGATTGACAAGACCAGCCACCATTCACACGCATTCATAAAAAAACCCCACTTTTTAATAAGTTCCATGGAAACGATTGTTCTCTCTGGCCTATCTGCCACTCTCTCTCTGTCTCTCTTTTCCTTGCCCTGTCTCTATTCCCTAACCCTAACCCTAACCCTTTTCCACTCAACCGGTCAAGGCGGATGACCGCCCTCCAGAGTCTGGGTCCTGCCCGGAGTTTCTTCTTCAATGAGGGAGTTTTTCTGTCTCTTATGGGGGATTCTGTTAGGTTTCTTTGTCTGTTAAAATGCTTTGAAATGTCTGATGATGTGATTAAGTGCTATATAAATAAAGGCTGATTGGTTGATTGATTGATGTGTTGTAGAGGGAAGTTGAGTGTTCATTTGTTTTTACAATAGCACTTCCAAAAAAGTTGGTAAACCATAAAATCTAACTGATTTGAAAACTGGAGCACACGTTTAATAAAGAATCTTTTTAAATGCATGTATTGATTGACTGAACAGATATGTTTAATTTTCTTTTTTTTTCCTCCACAGGTGAGCATAGAAAATAACAAACAAATCTGCACAATTAAAAGTGATCCATTTAGACTCAGGTCGGTTGTTCCTTTTGAGAATCACAGCGTTATAAAGAAAGGCTTTGTGCATTCGTAGGGCTTCAGTATCGACCTCCGTGTCTCTGGGCTGGTCTTTCCTTCCAGTATTGAAGGAATTTCTCTGAAATAAACACCTGACCTATGAAAGAGGTCAAGAAAATTACCTACACGTTCATTTTAATGAACACTGGCAAGACCAAATGAAGCCAACAAATTAAATTTAATGCTCCGACTCACATTTTCTGCTGTATAAATAAACGCATGGTTTTATAATTTCAATTTCACTTACAACGCAAGACAGAAATAATTAGGTTAGAGCTCTACTTGCAGTAACTCTCGGTTCCAGTTGAGGTGCATCACAGGAATACAACGAAACACAAATAACAGAATAAATTATTCACTATTGTACCTTCAAATTATTCCTGTAAGGCTACAAAGCAAAGTTTTTCATAGCACTTTACTCAAAGGAAATACTGACTTATTCAAAATTGTTTTGAAAATTTCGTGATATATTTCTATGCACACTACACGAGAAACACAACTACAAATCACCGGTTTAAAATCAACCCCAAAGCAATCTTTGAATTCTAGTGTTTACAGCTTGCATTCAAATGTATGTTTAAAAAAGATAGTAAACTGTTGTCTAAAGGTTTAACATGTCATCGTGTAAGAAAATCCCATATTTTCTGTCATTGTCTTCACACACAGATTAAAACAGACCAAGATTGGACGATAGAAACAGGTTGATCTTTCAGATGAAAACATAGTTGGTGAAAGTTGATGAGACTAAAGAGGTCTGAATACTCTATATGGATGCAAGAAGTCTCCTGTGTTTTCAGACAACTCAGCACTGGTCGTCTGAATCAGTGTGAACTGATGTGCTGAATTATATTATTGACTGAGCTCATGAAGACATTTCTGCTGAGGGTTACAGGAGTCTGAGGCTATGACTCTGACAGCCTGTAGTGCTGCAAAGCATAATAATGTTTAATATTTTTGCTATATTAATTAGTAAAATCTCTGGTATTGTTGAGGGCTTCTCTATTGGTTCAATGATGATACGATGAAATATTTATAGTATTTAAAAATAACAAGACATCCAAGAAACTTCATTGGAGAACAACAACATGTGTTTATTGGCCAACAGACAAAAAAATGGAATACCAGTAGTATTCTTCCAAAAAGGAGTTGATAGTTAGGATTTAGTCTAGTGCTAAGATTGGGGATAGGGTTATTGCTAGGATTAGGGTTAGTGCTAGTTTAGGGTTAGGCCTAGGTTTAGTGTTAGGGTTAGACCTAGGGCAAGTGCTAGACTTAGGGATAGGGATGAGGGTAGGGTTAAGGTTTGGGCTAGGGTTGGGGTAAGGGTTGGGGTTAGGATTAGGATTAGGGTTATGCCTCAAAATATGAAAACAACAGAGTGACAACTCCAGCTCAGTTGATCCATCATGTGTACCTGTGAGGGAGGGGTCTCCTGACGGTCCTGTCTTTAGGGTGACCTAGCACTATGCAGACATACAACCATATGTTGTTGCCTGTTCTCAGGTGACTTAAATCAACCTACTTTTACTGTGACCCTGAGGTGACAAGCATGAGAAGAAAGACAGAGTTTATATCATCAACAGAAACAATCAAGTGATGACGATGATGATGGATTTGTTTTTCTCTCTTGATGGATGAGTGGATGGATTGATGGATGGGTGGATGGATGGATACGATCCTCAGATTTTACAGCATACCGTACAACTAGGATTCCATTGGTAGAAGGAAACGCACAAGTCTTTTGGTGATGCTGGGTTGTGGAGACCTCTGAACACACTGACCAATGAGCTGCTCTGCCTGGATTGGAAGCACTTCTTGAGTCTGGACTAGGGCCACAACGCGAACCAACCTAAAGGCCTATTAGAGTGTTGGCCCCACACACCCAGAGCCCCACTAGGGCTGCCTTTGGCCAATAGGTGGATCACTGTTCTGGGTACCTTTACTCTATGTTTAATTTCACTTCTCTTAATAGTCTAACAGTATTAAACCAGCATAGCGGTGTAATAGTGTTATGCTATTATAGCGGTGTAATAGTGTTATGCTATTATAGCGGTGTAATAGTGTTATACTAGCATAGCGGTGTAATAGTGTTATACTAGCATAGCGGTGTAATAGTGTCATGCTAGCATAGCGGTGTAATAGTGTTATGCTAGCATAGCGGTGTAATAGTGTTATGCTAGCCTAGCGGTGTAATAGTGTTATACTAGCATAGCGGTGTAATAGTGTTATGCTAGCATAGCGGTGTAATAGTGTTATACTAGCATAGCGGTGTAATAGTGTTATGCTAGCATAGCGGTGTAATGGTGTTATACTAGCATAGCGGTGTAATAGTGTTATACTAGCATAGCGGTGTAATAGTGTTATGCTAGCATAGCGGTGTAATAGTGTTATGCTAGCATAGCGGTGTAATAGTGTTATACTAGCATAGCGGTGTAATGGTGTTATGCTAGCATAGCGGTGTAATAGTGTTATACTAGCATAGCGGTGTAATAGTGTTATGCTAGCATAGCGGTGTAATAGTGTTATACTAGCATAGCGGTGTAATAGTGTTATGCTAGCATAGCGGTGTAATGGTGTTATACTAGCATAGCGGTGTAATGGTGTTATACTAGCATAGCGGTGTAATGGTGTTATACTAGCATAGCGGTGTAATGGTGTTATGCTAGCATAGCGGTGTAATGGTGTTATACTAGCATAGCGGTGTAATGGTGTTATACTAGCATAGCGGTGTAATGGTGTTATGCTAGCATAGCGGTGTAATAGTGTTATGCTAGCATAGCGGTGTAATAGTGTTATGCTAGCATAGCGGTGTAATAGTGTCATGCTAGCATAGCGGTGTAATAGTGTTATACTAGCATAGTGGTGTAATAGTGTTATGCTAGCATAGCGGTGTAATAGTGTTATACTAGCATAGCGGTGTAATAGTGTTATGCTAGCATAGCGGTGTAATGGTGTTATACTAGCATAGCGGTGTAATAGTGTTATACTAGCATAGCGGTGTAATAGTGTTATGCTAGCATAGCGGTGTAATAGTGTTATACTAGCATAGCGGTGTAATAGTGTTATACTAGCATAGCGGTGTAATAGTGTTATACTAGCATAGCGGTGTAATAGTGTTATGCTAGCATAGCGGTGTAATAGTGTTATGCTAGCATAGCGGTGTAATTGTGTTATACTAGCATAGTGGTGTAATGGTGTTATACTAGCATAGCGGTGTAATAGTGTTATACTAGCATAGCGGTGTAATAGTGTTATGCTAGCATAGCGGTGTAATAGTGTTATGCTAGCATAGCGGTGTAATGGTGTTATACTAGCATAGCGGTGTAATGGTGTTATACTAGCATAGCGGTGTAATAGTGTTATACTAGCATAGCGGTGTAATAGTGTTATGCTAGCATAGCGGTGTAATAGTGTTATACTAGCATAGCGGTGTAATAGTGTTATGCTAGCATAGCGGTGTAATAGTGTTATGCTAGCATAGCGGTGTAATAGTGTTATACTAGCATAGCGGTGTAATAGTGTTATGCTAGCATAGCGGTGTAATAGTGTTATACTAGCGCAGCAGGAGCCATAACTTGCAGACTACCCGTCTCATTAGCTATGGTGTGACATGTACTGATCACGTTTCTCAGGTCGTTCTCCTAAAAGGAAAGAACGTCAAGCAAATCATCTCAATTATCAGAGCGCCTGTGGATTTGCACTATAAAGTGCACCGTGTACACCGTGAACATGGAGGGTGGTCCTTTACCATCGCCGGTTGTTAAACCTGCGGTCAGTGGCGGCCATGTTTAATCCATCAATGAAGGTAGTTTCTGTAAAACAGATGAAAGACGAGATATGCAGAAGTGTTTAAAATTTCATGTCAGATTTATAGACTTAGGCTTTTCCTTTCATGTATTAATCAGCCCAGTGAACATCTGAGCTGAGACATTACAGCCTGAAATCAGCCGAAATATGAATGAGTCAGTTGGTGTTAATGTGATTTGAGCCTCTGCTTTTCATCTTCCTAAGTGCCACAACAGGACAGAAGGAGTCATTACGGGGGTCGGGTAGCGAGGCCCCTGGTAGTTCAAACAAAGCCCCCTCCCTGGTTTGGGGTTCCCAACAGCTAGATAGAGCGTTCTGAGCTGCAATGAGGGCATTTTAAAATCACATTTGTTTCAGTCTGGAAGCTTTTGCTCCTCTTTTGCATTCAGGTTTTGGGGGCTGCCCAGTGACACCACAAGCTGACCAGTTTTTCTTCTATAGTCTGATTCATCACAAGTAACCTGCTTAAATAAACAAATTTAACTTCATTATCACATCAAGATGCTGCTTTTTGCCTGTTTCTGATTGGCCATCAGAACTACACAAAAAGCACCAGGTGACTAGCGATTGGGTTTGGTGGGGGTGCGAAGGACAACAGACAAGAAGTCAGGGATGTTTTCTTTGTACTTTATTTTTTTATTCTGTAGGTTCTGCTGTTTTCACCACCTCCATGTATCACACTTAAACTGTTGTGATGAAGAAGGGATGGTCGTGTGGAACGGAGAACCCGTTGAATTACTGAGTGTTTCTGAAGAATGGATGGAACGGATTCCAGCTCGTTGCGACACTGTAGGATGTTTTACTTTATTTTACACCCAAGATATAAGAAACACGATTTGAATATAGACACAAAAAAGATTAGATATAAATGAATAACAAAACACCACAACATCCCACTTTCCCTAACCCACAGAACATTTCCTGTTGTTATGAGTGGAAGGACAGGTGACACGTTGGAGTTCGGGATGGATCCCTGGATGTCTTTATGGTTTATTACATCCATTGTAATTTCTGACAAGGACTTTTTATTTCCCACTTTGTGATCTTTTACATGCAGGATCAATCACAAAGTAAACAGTCAAAGTCTGGGTTGGGCTAATGGATAAAAATGAAATAAATACTGGCATATTGGTGGAGATTCTGATTTTTTAATTCTTCAAAATTACAAGGACATAGAGATTTTTTATTTTTCGTGAACATCCCAAGGTCATGAAAGAACATAAGGAGTTAAAGTAGATCAGAATCATCCAAGCTGACGTTGGATATGTTAGAACGATTAACACGAGATAATTTAAATTAGAAAGAGAGGATCCTAATATAGAATATAGGTTTGAAATATAGATAGTATTAAATAGGAATGAGACAAATACATGGCTAATTGATTTAGAGAGTGTTTAATATTGTCTGCATTTAGAGAGAGAGAGACCCCAGCCTACCCACGGTGGTCAACGGGGGGACTACTCCTGTCCAACTGGGGGGCGGGCAGGTGGGGGCTGTTGGTGGGTGTACTGGTGGGATGTTGTCGCACGGCTCCAGCAGCGCCTGGAGCGCCCCAGCCCAACCCCAGCCTTCCCCATCTCTGATACCCCCACCGGGTCCCACTGGGGGGACCAGGCTGGTGGAAATCAGCAGAGATGGTGCTTTCAGGGGACACACTGTGAACTGCACAGCTCCCGTGGTTTTAAATAGAGCGAGTGCCCCCGGCTCAATTACTGTCTCACGGAAAGTGGAAAAGCTATAATTGAATGTGACACAAGCAAGCTGTGTGCACTTGGCTGTGGCAGCGCCTCTCACAGTCAGAACGCAGCGCTGACAGCAATCTGCCGACACACACACACACACACACACACACACACACACACACACACACCAACAATATGGATGTGCAGATAAATTGGTGGAGACATCATTAAAGTTGCACTAAGCATGTTTTTTATGTGAAGATACACCTGTCCTTTCAACCGGAGACGCTAAACGAAAAGGGAGCCGTGAAGGGAGGCGTCACGTCCTCAAATTATAAATGTTCCTGTTCTAATGAGATCAGGCAGGAAGGGGCTCAAACCCAGCAGCTGGGGAACATGGGTAGTCTGCTGGTCACCTAAAAGCATTTCTGATTAATACGGTTCAGACGTGTCTCACACACTGCAGGAACCAACACAACACTGCTGTGGTCTGAATGTCACAAAGACCCCTCAGGTCGGTCCCTACAGTCACGACTGCACTAATAAGTGAGTTCTCTCACTAATCATCATCAATTTTCTTTTGCATATTTCTTGTTGCTGAGGTGGTTAACGCACAAGTTGAGCCCGAGTTTGTACTTCGTGTTGGTTGCAAACACACATGATGCAGAAGGTTCGAGAGTTGAGTGGGTGTTCCTCACCGGTGGCGCAGTGGGTAGCGCTGCTGATGTTGGGACTCAATGTTAGTTCAGTTACGGATTGAGGATGAATCATTTATGTATGCTCTTCTTCTTCTTTTCCTTTGGGCTTTTCCCTTCAGGGGTCGCCACAGCCAATCAGTGTCCTCCATCTAACCCTGTCTTCTGCATCCTCTTCTCTCACACCAACTACCTTCATGTCCTCTTTCACTACATCCATAAACCTCCTCTTTGGTCTTCCTCTAGGCCTCCTGCCTGGCAGTTCAAAACTCAGCATCCTTCTACCAATATATTCACTATCTCTCCTCTGGACATGTCCAAACCATCTCAGTCTGGCCTCTCTGACTTTATCTCCAAAACCTCTAACATGTGCTGTCCCCCTGATGTACTCATTCCTGATCCTATCCTTCCTGGTCACTCCCAGAGAGAACCTCAGCATCTTCATCTCTGCTACCTCCAGCTCTGCCTCCTGTCTTTTCCTCAGTGACACTGTCTCTAGACCAAACAACATCGCTGGTCTCACCACAGTTTTGTACACCTTTCCTTTCATTTTAGCTGAAACTCTTCTATCACACATCACACCTGACACTTTTCTCCACCCGTTCCATCCTGCCTGGACACGCTTCTTCACCTCTTTTCCACACTCTCCATTGCTCTGGACTGTTGACCCTAAGTACTTCAAATCCTCCACCTTCTTGATCTCTTCTCCCTGTAACCTCACTCTTCCACTTGGGTCCCTCTCATTCACACACATGTACTCTGTCTTACTGCGGCTAACCTTCATTCCTCTCCTTTCCAGGACAAACCTCCACCTCTCTAGCTTCTCCTCCACCTCTTCCCTACTCTAACTGCAGATCACAATGTCATCTGCAAACATCATAGTCCATGGAGATTCCTGTCTGACCTCGTCTGTCAGCCTGTCCATCACCATAGCAACAAGAAGGGGCTCAGAGCTGATCCCTGATGCAGTCCCACCTCCACCTTGAACTCCTCTGTCACACCTAGAGCACACCTCACCACTGTCTTACAGTCTTAAAATCCTCCACCTTCTTGATCTCTTCTCCCTGTAACCTCACTCTTCCACTTGGGTCCCTCTCATTCACACACATGTACTCTGTCTCATTCACACACATGTACTCTGTCTCATTCACACACATGTATGCTACACTCTTTAAACTGCTGTGTAGGAGAAACTCAAACGTGAACAAAAACGTGAGTACAGTAAACTGAAGATTCAAAAATTAGAACCAAAACTCCATTGTGAACAAATTCTCAAGGGCCACATTAAATGATGTGTTGGGCCACATTTGGCCCCCGGGCCTTGAGGTTGACACATGTGGTCTAAAAGTTCAACTACAAGTGAGATCATGAAGTCATCAAATGTGAGTTAAGTCTAAGCTCTTTGGGGTTTCCTCATTTACTTCATAGTCACTGTAGAAACAGATCTCTGGTGTCCAATCGCAAAACAGTGTCTGTAGACAATATCCATAGGAACAGACAGCTCCTGCTAATATAAACAACCAGGAAGGGGTCTGTGGTGACATCACAGACAGTCACTGACCGTATGGGAAACCCTGGACTCTCTCTGAGAGGCTGGTTAAGCGTTCAAAGAGCATTAAGATGAACCCCTCAGTGATCAAATCCACAGTCATGACTGTAGATCAAATGATTTTCTGCTGATGGTGGGATGTCTGGTGTGTATCGCTGGGAGCTCTGGAGGTGAGATGAACTGTTGGGCTGAGATGCTTGTTGGTGATGAAGAATGTGGGAAGAGCTTCCAAAGACTAGCATCAACATCTACCGACGACTGTTAGCAATTTAAAGGGAGTGTGTGATGTTCAGAGGTGGTGTTTGAACGCTCCTGGTACAAGAGAAACAGGAAGTGCAATAGAAGAGCTGTTTGCTTTTAACTGACTGCATGATGAAACTCAGGAGAATGGCTGGGGGTAACAAAGGGTTAAAAAGTCTACAAGTAGCAGGTGAAGGTCTGCTTATTTGTGTGTGTGTGTGTGTGTGTGTGTGTGTGTGTGTGTGTGTGTGTGTGCGTGTGTGTGTGAGACTGCTCTCACTGCGGCGGGTGTGTGTCTGACAGCCGTGTGATGAGTTGAGCCCAGCCTTGAGCCTGTCTAAGCCCGGGCTGACTAGACTCCCTCTATCCCAGTAAGCTGCCCTGGGTTTGAGTCCCCTCCTCAGCCGTCCACCTCTGACGGCACCCGTCACCAGAATACCAATGACTCGTTTCCCTCGGTTCCCACCCCAACCTGCCATCGATGCATATTTGATGCCCCCTCCCCTGATCTGAATTGCACCGGCGTTTCAAGATGTCCTCTGTAACCTGTGTGAGTTCAGCGTTCCTCAGCGTTCCTCCGCGGGTTAAGAGTGTGTGTCTACAGCAGCCGACCAATAACGGGGAGGGGGGAGTATCAGAGCTCATGTTACCTCCAGAAAGTAGTGCATCCCTGGGATGCACTACAAGAAAAATGTGTGCATCCCAACATGAGGTTTATGCATCCCAAAAGTAATAACAGAATATACGGTAGAAACGACGCATGGATTGAGTTTAACAATAGTACAATATAAAAACTAAACTGCTCATTTTAATGTCTTTATTAATAACGTCACAACTGTTTAAGTAAAAAGAAAAAAGAGTAAAATTATATATTTTATCAAAATATTAAAGTCTGGTAGTCATTTAAAAAACAGTTTTAGAAATAAAGAAATAGTAATAAACTCTATAGTTTTCTTTTCCTTCAATTCATATTTTCTCCTGTGGACACTGAACCAGCTGAGAGAACCTTCACCCACATTTAGTAATATCTGTAGTAATATCTGTAGTAATATCTGTAGTAACACCTGTAGTAATATCTGTAGTAATATCTGTAGTAATATCTGTAGTAATATCTGTAGTAATATCTGTAGTAACACCTGTAGTAATATCTGTAGTAATACCTGTAGTAATATCTGTAGTAACACCTGTAGTAATATCTGTAGTAATACCTGTAGTAATACCTGTAGTAACATCTGTAGGAACATCTGTAGCAATACCTGTAGTAACACCTGAAGTAATATCTGTAGTAATATCTGTAGTAATATCTGTAGTAAAATCTGTAGTAGTATCTGTAGTAGTATCTGTAGTAATATCTGTAGTAATATCTGTAGTAACATCTGTAGTAACATCTGTAGTAATATCTGTAGTAATATCTGTAGTAATACCTGTAGTAACAACTGTAGTAACATCTGTAGTAATATCTGTAGTAACATCTGTAGTAATATCTGTAGTAACATCTGTAGTAATATCTGTAGTAATATCTGTGGTAATACCTGTAGTAATACCTGTAGTAACATCTGTAATAACATCTGTAATAACATCTGTAATAACATCTGTAGTAATATCTGTGGTAACATTTGTAGTAACATTTGTAGTAATATCTGTAGTAATACCTGTAGTAATATCTGTAGTAATATCTGTAGTAATACCTGTAGTAATATCTGTAGTAATACCTGTAGTAATAACTGTAGTAATATCTGTAGTAATACCTGTAGTGATATCTGTAGTAATATCTGTAGTAATATCTGTAGTAATATCTGTAGTAATACCTGTAGTAATATCTGTAGTAATATCTGTAGTAATATCTGTAGTAATACCTGTAGTAATATCTGTAGTAATATCTGTAGTAATATCTGTAGTAATATCTGTAGTAATACCTGTAGTAATATCTGTAGTAATATCTGTAGTAATATCTGTAGTAATACCTGTAGTAATACCTGTAGTAATATCTGTAGTAATACCTGTAGTAATACCTGTAGTAATACCTGTAGTAATATCTGTAGTAATACCTGTAGTAATACCTGTAGTAATATCTGTAGTAATACCTGTAGTAATACCTGTAGTAATACCTGTAGTAATATCTGTAGTAATATCTGTAGTAATACCTGTAGTAATACCTGTAGTAATACCTGTAGTAATATCTGTAGTAATACCTGTAGTAATACCTGTAGTAATATCTGTAGTAATACCTGTAGTAATATCTGTAGTAATACCTGTAGTAATATCTGTAGTAATATCTGTAGTAATACCTGTAGTAATATCTGTAGTAATACCTGTAGTAATACCTGTAGTAATATCTGTAGTAATACCTGTAGTAATACCTGTAGTAATATCTGTAGTAATACCTGTAGTAATACCTGTAGTAATACCTGTAGTAATACCTGTAGTAACATCTGTAGGAACATCTGTAGCAATACCTGTAGTAACACCTGAAGTAATATCTGTAGTAATATCTGTAGTAATATCTGTAGTAAAATCTGTAGTAGTATCTGTAGTAGTATCTGTAGTAATATCTGTAGTAACATCTGTAGTAATATCTGTAGTAACATCTGTAGTAATATCTGTAGTAATATCTGTTGTAATACCTGTAGTAATACCTGTAGTAACATCTGTAATAACATCTGTAATAACATCTGTAGTAATATCTGTGGTAACATTTGTAGTAACATTTGTAGTAATATCTGTAGTAATACCTGTAGTAATATCTGTAGTAATATCTGTAGTAATACCTGTAGTAATATCTGTAGTAATACCTGTAGTAATATCTGTAGTAATATCTGTAGTAATACCTGTAGTGATATCTGTAGTAATATCTGTAGTAATATCTGTAGTAATATCTGTAGTAATACCTGTAGTAATATCTGTAGTAATATCTTTAGTAATATCTGTAGTAATATCTGTAGTAATATCTGTAGTAATACCTGTAGTAATATCTGTAGTAATATCTGTAGTAATATCTGTAGTAATACCTGTAGTAATATCTGTAGTAATACCTGTAGTAATATCTGTAGTAATATCTGTAGTAATACCTGTAGTAATACCTGTAGTAATATCTGTAGTAATACCTGTAGTAATATCTGTAGTAATATCTGTAGTAATACCTGTAGTAATACCTGTAGTAATATCTGTAGTAATATCTGTAGTAATATCTGTAGTAATACCTGTAGTAATAACTGTAGTAATAACTGTAGTAATACCTGTAGTAATATCTGTAGTAATACCTGTAGTAATATCTGTAGTAATACCTGTAGTAATACCTGTAGTAATATCTGTAGTAATACCTGTAGTAATACCTGTAGTAATATCTGTAGTAATATCTGTAGTAATATCTGTAGTAATACCTGTAGTAATACCTGTAGTAATATCTGTAGTAATATCTGTAGTAATACCTGTAGTAATACCTGTAGTAATATCTGTAGTAATACCTGTAGTAATATCTGTAGTAATACCTGTAGTAATATCTGTAGTAATACCTGTAGTAATACCTGTAGTAATACCTGTAGTAATATCTGTAGTAATACCTGTAGTAATATCTGTAGTAATATCTGTAGTAATACCTGTAGTAATATCTGTAGTAATACCTGTAGTAATATCTGTAGTAATATCTGTAGTAATATCTGTCTCTTTTTCTTCATTAACCTTTGATTGTTTTTATTCTCATTGTCTCTTGCTTTTTCTCAAACTTCTGCATCTTTTTCGGAGGCATGGTGATAATCAATCAATCAATCAATCAATCAATCAATCAATCAATCAATCAATAACCTTTATTAGTGTGTCTCTTAATCCCCCCAGCAGACGTTCCAAAGCGCTTTGACAGACGAACCCAACAGGACTCTTCTTGTTGCTCTGGAGGCTCTGACTAAGACCTCGTCCACACGACAACGCAGATATCCGGAATGAAAACGCAACTTTTCGAAAACGCTGGCCGAGGTGGATTTTTTAAAAAACGCTGGGTCTGCGTTGTCGCGTGGACGGGGTATCCGCAACTTTTTAAAAACGCTGACATCTCGCCTGCGACGATAACATCTGTGACGTCATATTTATGGGCCCGTGTGTTGTGACGACAAAACACAGAGGATTCCTATTGGATAAAATTTGACTCAATGCTGCCGCCACATAGTTTGGTATGCTTATAGCCATCTTCGAAAACGCACTGGAGCGTTTACGTGTGGACGGAGAGTTTTTTGAAAACGCTGTCGTGTGGACGCGAATCGTTTTCGATGCGTTTTTAAAAAGTTGTGTTTTCAAAAAAAATCCATCATAATGTGGACGGGGGCCTGACTCCTCCCTCACTGCAGCTTAAAACCAGCACACCTGTTGCTGATTGGTCCATTTTAATCAGTCAGAATCACACAGGTGAGTCACACAGGTGAGTCACACAGGTGAGTCACACAGGTGAATCACACAGGTGAGTCACACAGGTAGATCACACAGGTGAATCACACAGGTAGATCACACAGGTGAATCACACAGGTGAGTCACACAGGTGAATCACACAGGTGAGTCACACAGGTAGATCACACAGGTGAATCACACAGGTGAGTCACACAGGTGAGTCACACAGGTGAGTCACACAGGTGAGTCACACAGGTGAATCACACAGGTGAGTCACACAGGTGAGTCACACAGGTGAGTCACACAGGTGAATCACACAGGTGAGTCACACAGGTGAATCACACAGGTGAGTCACACAGGTGATTCACACAGGTGAGTCACACAGGTGAATCACACAGGTGAGTCACACAGGTGAATCACACAGGTGAGTCACACAGGTGAGCCACACAGGTGAGTCACACAGGTGAATCACACAGGTAGATCACACAGGTGAATCACACAGGTGAGTCACACAGGTGAGTCACACAGGTGAATCACACAGGTGAATCACACAGGTAGATCACACAGGTGAGTCACACAGGTGAGTCACACAGGTGAATCACACAGGTGAGTCACACAGGTAGATCACACAGGTGAATCACACAGGTGAGTCACACAGGTGAGTCACACAGGTGAATCACACAGGTGAGTCACACAGGTGAATCACACAGGTGAGTCACACAGGTGAGTCACACAGGTGAGTCACACAGGTGAATCACACAGGTGAGTCACACAGGTGAATCACACAGGTAGATCACACAGGTGAATCACACAGGTGAGTCACACAGGTGAGTCACACAGGTGAATCTGGTGACCAGAAACTCACACAAGATTAAAATATAACGGCGATTTCCCGGTTCTAAACAATCTCTGGTGAAAACTTGTCCTTGGCTGAGATCTGTCCATCAAACCCACACCTGGACTAGAAACACACAAGAGAGTGATCCGATGGTGTCAGCGTGAGACAAAAGTTAGGGGTGTGGTGGTAACCGGGTCAGGAGAGGGAATGAAACTAACTACACAAGAGTCATCACAGCCTTGTTGAGAGTAAGTATCAGTGATCATCACCGTTTCAGTCGGCCCTGTGTTTTCTCCTCCATCATTTCACTCAACACTCTGACTGTAAAGCAAGTGTTCAAGTCAGCCTCTTCTACTGAATATATTAACCCCCCCATCCCCCCCCCGCACCCTGAGCACCCTGTGGTTGTGTAGATT
Source organism: Antennarius maculatus (assembly GCA_013358685.1). NCBI lineage: Eukaryota > Metazoa > Chordata > Actinopteri > Lophiiformes > Antennariidae > Antennarius > Antennarius maculatus. The sequence continues at coordinate 716,947 of CM023608.1, read as the reverse complement.
TCATGCATGGTGCAGCATGTCTACTGGCGTGGTCTAACAATAAGAAAATGCTGCATTCACAACAACATGAACAATAGCGGGGGGGGGGGGGGTGAGCCTGTGAAATGTTTATTCAGCACATTAAAGAGTAATGAGTAGCCCCCCTCCTTCAATGACTGAGACCACATTTCCAACGCGCTCACAGGAGAAGCAGCCGCTCTCTCAGGTTTAATGGCTTACTTGGGTAAACACAAACACCCCCATAATGAGCTAAGATACACATTTCCCTTATTTTCTGTTGATAAGCAAAAATGACTCTGGTAAGCAAAATTAGCCCCTTGCATCTTTAGGCAAGAAGATGCACACACACACACACACACACACACACACACACACACACACACACACACACACACACACACACACACACACACAATCCCATTCTGAGATGTTTTTCATAGCCGACAATTAGTCCCTTTACCAGTGGCGTTGGTTTGCAGCGTTCCATTCAGAGACTGTCATTCCTTCACGCGGGGCAGGAAGCCTGTTGTTCCTCCAGCGCTGGGGGGGGGGCGCTGGGGAGGCGCTGGGGGAGGAGGAGGAGGTGGCTGGAGCGTCGGCATCCTTAACCACACAGCTGGCGATGCACTCGCAGTGGCTCCTTTTCACCGTTTCATCAAAAAAACAAGGTTCACAACTTTTGTCTGCAAAAGACAAGCTTGCGTTGTCATCATATTTACTGCCATGCAAGTGGAGTTGTTGTTTTTTTTTGTTCATGCAATATAAATTTTTGCTTATGCAGCCAAAAAGCAGCCACTTCTCCTGGGCAGTGGGCACATTAAGAGGAGGTGAAAGCCCCCGCCTATTAGAAGAGAATGTGGTGTGGAAAGTAGAGAGCAGAGGAATCCATTCAGGGCTCATTTTCAGTGATTCTGTTTTTTATTTTTGGATATTTGATCAGATAGCTCCCAGTCATAATTGAGCCCCCCCCCCATAGTGGGAGCATCTTTACCTGTATAGGGCGGATGATTAGTTCACTTGTTGCACGGGGCCAGTGGGCGTCTGACTGAGGAGGCTCAGGCTGGAGGAAGAGCCCTGAGCTAACAGCATCACTGGAGCCTCTTCACACGCTCAACCAATTTAACATATTAAGTCTCTTAGTCACATCCACTTCCCCGTTATTCACCCACTGCTAATGCCCCGATGCTGTTTGGGAATTAAGGTTAATCATCTCCTCATTCATCAAAGCTGAGGGGGCAATTACTGCATGGAGTGCAGGGGGTGGATCTGGCTGGAGAGTCACAGCTTAGGTTTGTCATCACACGCCGCGGACATCGTAATTACATCATAATAAAGTGCAATTAGTTAATGAATGGGAGCATATGCTACTAATGACAAGCGGTAATCTAGCTGCATCTTTGCCCCACTGTGTGTGCTTCCCCCCCCCCCCTTTGAAACTGGTGACACGCTAAAATGCAGATGTACACATGAGCTTTTGTGACCACCTCCCACCGTGTATGTAAATATTAATACACCACTTATATAGAGCACAACAGATGGAAGGTGTTCAGTCAACGTTCAGCTGTCCCATTAGAAACACATCAACCCACATTTACTGAGTGTATTCACACCAAGGACGAATACATTAGAACACAACAGTCTGTCGACGGCTTTAGCCACCAGCCAATAGCAGATGACAGCTTTATGTTTACTGCTCTGTCATTGGTTGGTGGGTTGGACACTGTCAGTTGGATGGAATTTTTGTTTTTGGTTTCAAATGAGGATTCAGATTCTAGAAATGTTTCTTCAACACTAACATTGTGCACTTTCCAACATTTTCACCATTTTCACAACTAAATGACAATGAGGTGTGCATTACAAGAACAGGAACTTTTATAAAATTAAAGCTGTCAGTACCAGTAAACAAGTAAAAAACTGTCACGGTCCGGGCCCCCGCCCTCACTAGTCCGCCGTCCTGACTCCTGGGATTGGCTGTGCTGGATCCACACCAGGTCTTTCTTCGCTCTGGTCTCCTGGTTGACTGACAGGTAAGGCAGCCAATCACCAGTGCCCTATGCTCCAACCCTAGTTCCTAATCAGCCTGGGCCTTTAAGGTGTACCAGGAGGTGGAGTTTCACTGGATTATTGCCCCTGTTGTTGGAAGTCTTCTTCATGTTCTTGTCTTTTAAACTTCCTGGTTTTTGGTTATTTTTGGACACCTCTGATTTGTTTGCCCACCTTGTTACTGCTGAACCACGCGACTCTTGTGAAGTCTCTTGTGCCCCTGCTTGTGTTTGTCTCTGGCCGCCCGTCCATCGATGTCTGACTGGTTTTTGACCCCCTTCCTGCCTGAACAGTGAACCTGTTGCCTAACCTCATGAATTGCAACTGACCATCTTAACCAACATTCTTCTTCTCCTCCTTTGGGCTTTTCCCTTCAGGGGTCTCCACAGCGAATCAATTGCCTTCATCTAACCCTGTCTTCTGCATCCTCTTCTCTCACACCAACTACCTTCATGTCCTCTTTCACTACATCCATAAACCTCCTCTTTGGTCTTCCTCTAGGCCTCCTGCCTGGTAGTTCAAAACTCAGCATCCTTCTACCAATATATTCACTATCTCTCCTCTGGACATGTCCAAACCATCTCAGTCTGGCCTCTCTGACTTTATCTCCAAAACCTCTAACATGTGCTGTCCCTCTGATGTACTCATTCCTGATCCTATCCTTCCTGGTCACTCCCAGAGAGAACCTCAGCATCTTCATCTCTGCTACCTCCAGCTCTGTCTCCTGTCTTTTCCTCAGTGACACTGTCTCTAGACCAAACAACATCGCTGGTCTCACCACAGTTTTGTACACCTTTCCTTTCATTTTAGCTGAAACTCTTCTATCACACATCACTCCTGACACTTTTCTCCACCCGTTCCATCCTGCCTGGACACGTTTCTTCACCTCTTTTCCACACTCTCCACTGCTCTGGACTGTTGACCCTAAGTACTTCAAATCCTCCACCTTCTTGATCTCTTCTCCCTGTAACCTCACTCTTCCACTTGGGTCCCTCTCATTCACACACATGTACTCTCTTACTGTGGCTAACCTTCATCCCTCTCCTTTCCAGGACAAACCTCCACCTCTCTAGCTTCTCCTCCACCTGTTCCCTACTCTCACTGCAAATCACAATGTCATCTGCAAACATCATAGTCCATGGAGATTCCTGTCTAACCTCATCTGTCAGCCTGTCCATCACCATAGCGAACAAGAAGGGGCTCAGAGCTGATCCCTGATGCAGTCCCACCTCCACCTTGAACTCCTCTGTCACACCTACAGCACACCTCACCACTGTCTTACAGTCCTCATACATGTCCTGCACCGCTCTAACATACTTCTCTGACACTCCAGACTTCCTCATACAATACCACAGTTCCTCTCTGGGCACCCTGTCATAAGCTTTCTCCAGATCTACAAAAACACAATGCAGCTCCGTCTGGCCTTCTCTGTACTTTTCTATCAACATCCTCAAAGCAAATACTGCATCTGTAGTACTCTTTTTTGGCATGAAACCATACTGCTGCTCACAAATGCTCACTTCTGCCCTTAGTCTAGCTTCCACTACTCTTTCCCATAACTTCATTGTATGGCTCATCAGCTTTATTCCTCTGTAGTTGCCACAACTCTGCACATCTCCCTTGTTCTTAAAAATGGGCACCAGCACACTTCTCCTCCACTCCTCAGGCATCTTCTCACTATCTAAGATCCTGTTGAACAACCCAGTCAGAAACTCTACTGCCACCTCTCCTAGACACTTCCAAACCTCTACAGGTATATCATCAGGACCGACTGCCTTTCCACTCTTCATCCTCTTCAGTGCTCTCCTCACTTCATCCTGACTAATCTTTGCTACTTCCTGGTCCACAACAGTCACCTCTTCTAGTCTTTGTTCTCTCTCATTTTCCACATTCATCAACTCTTCAAAGTACTCTTTCCATCTTCCCATCACACTACTGGCACCTGTCAATAGACTTCCCTCCCTATCCTTAATCACCCTAACCTGCTGCACGTCCTTCCCATCTCTATCTCTCTGTCTTGCCAGCCTGTATAGATCAGTCTCTCCCTCCTTACTGTCCAACCTAGCATACAAGTCATCATAAGCTTCTTGTTTGGCCTTTGCTACCTCTACCTTCACCTTACGCTGCATCTCCCTGTACTCCTGTCTACTCTCCTCAGTCCTCTCAGTGTCCCACTTCTTCTTAGCTAACCTCTTTCTCTGTATACACTCCTGTACCTCCTCATTCCACCACCAAGTCTCCTTATCTACTTTCCTTCCAGATGACACACCAAGTACTCTCCTACCTGTCTCCCTGATCACATTAGCTGTAGTTGTCCAGTCATCTGGAAGCACCTCCTGACCCCCCAGAGCCTGTCTTAATTCCTTACTAAAAGTCATGCAACACTCTTCCTTTTTCAGCTTCCACCATTTTGTCTTCTGCTCTGCCTTTGCCCTCTTCATCTTCCTCACCACCAGAGTCATCCTACACACCACCATCCTATGCTGTTTGGCTACACTGACCTACCTCTACTTTACAGTCACTGATCTCCTTCAGGTTACACAGTCTACACAAGATGTGCTCTACCTGTGTGCTCCTACCACCACTCTTATAGGTCACCCTATGTTCCTGCCTCTTCTGGAAGAAAGTATTCACTACAGCCATTTCCATCCTTTTTGCAAAGTCAACTACCATCTGTCCTTCTGCGTTCCTCTCCTGGACACCAAACCTGCCCATCACCTCCTCATCACCTCTGTTACCTGCACCAATATGTCCATTGAAGTCTGCACCAATCACAACTCTCTCACTTCTAGGTATGCTCTGCATCACTTCATCAAAGTCCACCCAGAATTTCTCCTTCTCCTCCAGCTCACATCCTACCTGTGGAGCATACCCACTAACAACATTGAACATCACACCTTCTATTTCTAGCTTCAGACTCATCACTCTATCTGACACTCTTTTTACCTCCAGGACATTCCTAACAAACTCCTCCTTCAAGATAACTCCTACTCCATTTCTCTTCCCATCTACACCATGATAGAACAACTTGAACCCTGCTCCTAAACTTCTAGCCTTGCTACCTTTCCACCTGGTCTCCTGGACACACAGTATGTCTACCTTCCTCCTCTGCATCATGTCGACCAACTCTCTACCTTTTCCTGTCATAGTTCCAACATTCAACGTCCCTACTCTTAGTCCTATACTCTTGGCGCTCCTCTTCTCTTTCTTCGTGCGAATGCACTTTCCTCCTCTCCTTCTTCGACCAACAGTAATCCAATTTCCACCGGCGCCCTGTAGGTCAACAGCGCCGATGGCGGTCGTTGTTAACCCGGGCCTCGACCGATCCAGTATGGAAGTCATAAGTTTGATTCGCATCTTTGATTTGGCAAAAGTTTTACGCCGGATGCCCTTCCTGACGCAACCCTCTGTATTTATCTGGGCTTGGGACCGGCACAATAAGACACTGGCTTGTGCCCTCTTGTGGCTACATTCATCCTAACCAACATTCTGTTTCTGAATCTGCTTGTGAGTCGACTATGATTTCTGGTTTCACCGACTATGACAACACAACAACAAGCATGGGAGCGGCTGTGGCTCAATTTGTTTATCAGACCGTTAGTGGTTCAATCCCCAATACTACAGTCCTCATGTCAAAGTATCCTTGGGCAAGATACCAAGCCCCAAAGTGCTCCCAGTGTTCTCACTGGTGTGTGAATGGTGGTGTGAATGGTTGCTGCTCCTAAAGAGCAGGTGGTCCCTGTCACCACCACCGTATGAATGTTTGTGCGAATGCCACTATTGTAAAGTGTTTTGAGCAGTCAGTCAGGCTAGAAAAGTGTTGGATAATGAATTTACTATTTACTATAACAACCCATTCTATCATTTATTACAACACAGCAAAAAAGGATTCTAATTCAGTCTATTAGATGAAGTACAGTACAAATTCAAAAATATATTAATCCAAAATGGTCTGTTTTAGTCAGAGACAGCAGTGGTGAAGCAACGTTTAAGGTCCCTACTCTGTTCAACCCTGTTCAAATGTGAAAAATTGTTCTAGATGCACAAATATCACACACTTGATTTTAACAGCTTCATAGTTTGTTTCACATTAACTTGTGTTCAGGCTCTTGCTGTCATCCATACTGTTGTTGTGTCACTCTTTACGTCTGCCTTCATAGTCTTGACGTCTTCAGCAGGTATCTACAATGTAGAGTAGGAAGGAATAAAAAAATCAACAATGAATAAGGTGTGTCCAATGGTGTGGGATGGTGTGTGTGTGTGTGTGTGTGTGTGTGTGTGTTTGTGTGTACAGCGATAGCTGTTGGGATGTGTGGGACAAGCGTCCCTTCGACTGGACTGCTCTAATCAGTGTTGATGGAGTGTGAGGACGGATGCTGATCTGGGTCATCGCGTATGTAAATGCACAGCTGGGATGTTGGCAGTGCCAAAACACATCAGCCAGGGTGTGTGAATATCACTCAACATGAGCTCCAACACAGCCAGTAGACAGAGGAGAGAAACATGGGCTGTGCTTTAACACAAAGGTGGTGGGGGCACCAGCAGTGTCAGTATCCCATCATTGAGGTCTCAAGGGACTGGCATCACATCCGGGGTGTACCCTGCCTAACGCCCATAGCCACTGATGATGTTTCCAGCAGTGTAACAGTGGTATGGGTTTGTGTGCACACAACTTTGGGTCAGCACCACTTTGAACCCAACAAACTTTCTTCAGACCTAATCAGGTGGCTCTCGTGCTGTTTCACGTTACATGATAACTTTGTGCATCAGCCACAAACACCAAAGGGTACCTGCTTTATGGATGAGATGCAAAAGGGGCACAATGAAGTGCTGAGGTGGGATCCTGGCGTCTTCAGAAGATTCACAAAAACCTGTTAAAACATTAAAGAGATGCATCTCTTCAGAAGCTGCTGTAGATCATTTTTAACCTCCCATGAACACTTTTTATTCTATACACTAAATGGACCAGACTACTATGCAGGGCTGCCTCTCCGACACAAAGCCAGGAGTTCACCGTCTCGCTCTAGGGTGTTTTGACACAACACATATGGCTGATCCACGGATCAAACCAATAACTGTCATTAAGTCTTTAGGGAATGTTAGAGACAAAATGTGAAGGGGTAGCTGCCCCCCCATTGGAGCCTCCTCTTGTGGCTGAAGTGCTGCCACCAGTGGGGACTTGAGCTGCAGGGGGCTGTGTCACTTCGTGTTCCCCACATTGTACATGGGAACCCTTTGTACCGCAGCTCCACTAATTCCCTTAAGTGTTTTTCCCCAGCAGCGCTCCACCGCAGCGCTGGAAGTCTCCCACAAAATCTCTCACTTTTTTTTTTTCTTTTATCAAGTCCAACTCTTTAAACTCAATCCTGAGTCAGGGAAAATTTAGATGGACAACAAACACACCCTGCCTGGCCCACCCAATCTAAGTCACACATCTCTGATGCAGCACTGGTCTGTTGTGAATTCCACCTTTAAAAAAGATCATTTCAATGCTAATGGCATTGTCATGTGTCCTGTTTTATTGTTATTGTCTTATGGCCTCCAGTTCAACTTTAGGTTGATGTCAGAACATTGGTCAAAGAACATTTGGTCATGGAGGATTAGTCCCTAGTTTGCTGATGACAACTTAGTTTATCTGACCAATCAAAACTCATCCATGTGGTGACCGTGTTTTCTGACTATATGGCCCAATCACAAATCCTATGTATAACCCTACCCCTCCTTTTTGATTGCCCCCTACGTTTTAGTAGTTAAAGTAATTAGTAGGTAAGTCGCCTTATGCTGAGGGTTCGTTTTTACCAGACAATTGTACACTGGCAAATGAACACAGCAACCAAAAACAAGTTGATAGTGTATTTCTTTTTACATATTACAGTGTTATCAGACTGGAGCCAACAAAGAAGGACTTGTTCGGATAATAAAAAGCCAATCCAAAATCACAAGCAACGGTTTCCTAATGGGTAAGTCAAGAGTGGAGTCAAAGGGTACATCAACATGTCTAAATCCGAGAGAAAATGAGGAAAAGCTAGTGACACAAACACACACTGAAAAACTCTGGCACAGACAAGGGCAGCACACGGACTGAATGCACAAGGGAGGAAGAGTAGCGACGTACAGGTGAAGCTCATCCGGCTGGGGCAGGTAATCACACTGGAGGAAAACACACACCGGCACGAAGTACAGAGTCTGAAGTTAAAGACAAGGGTGTCAAAATAAAACAGGAAACATTGAGATAAATTGAAAACTTCTTATCTAAACCTTATCTAATTTGCAGGATAGACAAAAAGCTTAAAATAACATGACCTTCATGAAAAATTACATTTATTGTAGAAAATTGCATGAGAAATAGTGTAGGGAAAAACAAATTAGTATTTCAATAGTGCACATTACAAAAATTTTGTTCCATCTTCATTTACATCTACCCAGTTTGTATCTGTCTAGTCACATGGTCCCACAAGTTTGTTTAACATTGAACATTTGGTTGTAGGTTGAACAGTTAGTGATGTAAATAGGTGTAAGTTCACTATTCTTTGAAGGCCCAAATATCTCAGACAGAAGCTAAAGGGAAACTTTAAAGTCTGGCTTTTTTTGACTGGGGCGCCATTGTCACCTACCTCTATCTATACCACCATCTATACCTGTATCTATACCACTATCTACTGTATACCTGTATCTATACCTGTATCTATACCACTATCTATACATGTAAATACACCTCCATCTATACCATTACCTATACCTGTATCTATATCACTATTTATACCTGTATCTATACCACTATGTATACCTCTATCTATACAACTATCTATATCTTTATCTATACCACTATCTATACCTCTATCTATACATGTAAATACACCTCTATCTATACAACTATCTATACCTTTATCTATACCACTATCTATACCTCTATCTATACCTGTATCTATACCACTATGTATACCTCTATCTATACAACTATCTATATCTTTATCTATACCACTATCTATACCTCTATCTATACATGTAAATACACCTCTATCTATACAACTATCTATACCTTTATCTATACCACTATCTATACCTCTATCTATACCACTACCTATGCCTATATATCTATACCCTCCTGCCCATAGCTTCTATCTATACCCTCCTGCCCACAGCTTCTATCTATACCCTCCTGCCCACAGCTTCTATCTATACCCTCCTGCCCACAGCTTCTATCTATACCCTCCTGCCCACAGCTTCTATCTATACCCTCCTGCCCACAGCTTCTATCTATACCCTCCTGCCCACAGCTGACTCTTTTCCCACGCTCAGTTGACTGAGTGTAATTTATGTGTGGTGTCAGCTCCGTTTCTGTCCAGTTGCAGGGCGGAGAAGCGGGAGCGAGGCCGTCAGGAGGAGTGATTGGAGCAGCCGGCGCCCTTTTCTTCTGATCACAGATTACTGTCCAACAGACTGGTGTCACAACAGCAGCAGTGCCGAGATGCACACAAAGGCCAGCATCAATCAAGAGGGCTATTCATCTGTCTGAGGCCGTGACCCCCACACCTCATCTGTTCCCCTACCTGTTTGCCTGACAGCTGGATGAACACGGCGCAGAGCTGAGGAGCTGCCAACACGCTGCAAAAGGAGACAAATGGAGGCGCTCACTCCAGAATGAGCTATACACTATGTTATTCCTGACAAGAGCTCATAAATAAATGTTGGTACAACATCATTCAACAAAATCTAAACCATTAGGTGGGCAAATGCTTTTTTGTTTGGTTTTGCTTATTTGCTGACGATCATGGATTAATGTAATTAATTGTTGCATTATTATTATTATTATTGTGATTACTGGAAAGCAGGGATAAAAACTGTAACAATATGTAAATTATCATGAAGAAATTGATGGAGAAAACATGACCTCAAACTTGCACACACAGAGTAATGATATTAGCCAGGTGATCATAAGTGACACATTTCACTTCACATAGTCACATGCACTAACTTCTGTTTAAAGCATATTTATTCCCCATACCCAAGTACGTCCAAGAGTCTTTTAAGGTGGAATGGATACATCCACAAGAGGGCAGTGAAAATGTTCCATCAACACATGACAGCAGTCAGAGGAGCTGGGGATGAAGTTCCTGCTGAGGTAGTGATGTGCTCAGTGTTGGTCTGTGACATCATCAACAGCTTACATAAGCCTTCACATTTCATAGTAGGAGGAGTATTAGCATGTTAAAATATCTTAAAATTTATCTAAGAAAAGAGATGTCTGTGATGAGAAAGCGTCAAGAAGAGAATAGGTGATGTTGGAAGAGGGGATAGCTGGTTTAGCAGAAGGCAGAGGGGGGAGGGACAAGTTAGGGAGGTGGAGACTTTGATCCACTAAGAGGGTGATTGAAACATTGGAGGAGTGATGGAGGGAAGACAAGAGGAGGCAGTGTGAAGGATCCCCAGCTGTGGTGTGTGTTGTGCCCCTGGCAGTCCACTCCTGCCTCTGCTCCTCCATTAACTTGTCAAATCAGTGGCTCCCTGACAGCCAGGCTTCCCCCGCTGTAGAAATAAAGAAAGTGACATCTCTGCCTCCTCCCCAGGTCACCACTGTACACTCCAACACACACACACATTTACAAAGTCAAAAACAAATAAATACATCTATCTATCTATCTGTGAATCTATCTGGCTGGCCGTCCATCCGCCAATCATCCGTCCATCCATCTCAGATTGATTTGGACCGGTTGCCTGGCAAAAACCTTAAATGGCATCAAGCCAAGTGAAAACATCTGCAGACAATCAAAAAGTTTTCTTTAGGTACATAATATTCAGTCAGTCTTGTGTCGATAGGCACATTGGTCAGTGCTGTTGATGCCCACTAAAGGCTGGTCAATGTCTGTGGACCCCAGAGAGGTTACTGCTCTTCAACAGCAGACAGTCGAGGGAAACACTTCTATGGATGTGATAAAGAATGCACTATAGGATCAAGCTGGGGGGAAAGCGGAACTGCAGCAGCGTTTTGCTGCATGGCTGCGTACTGTAGCTACTGTCAGAGATGATTTTCTGTGCCTCCCACTGTAGTGAGCGTAGGAAGCAATGTTATGATCCATGGACTCGCGCGAAAATCAATGTGGACAGCCCAAACATGAAATCGATGCGACCGGCTTGCTAGAAGTGGGAGTGAAGGCAGGGAGGAAGGGGAGGGAGTGATGGAGATGCAGTGGGAAAGAGGTGGGGCCGAGGATTTCATCACGAGAAGCGGTTGCACTCCTCCTGAGGTGGGCCAGGCAAAGAGGTTGAGGTCAGGGCGGTGGGAGAGGGAACGGATGCTTAGCTAATGGAGACCAACAGGGAGACTGACCTCATGGTGAACACTTATGGATGAATGCGCAGAGTAGACTAAAGACTGCCTGACAAACCTGACTTTAACTAAACAAATCGTCAGATTATCATTAATATTAATAAAACACCTCTAGAACTCACCACTGTGTTTACTACTGGAGGTATTTCCAGCTCTTTCTGTTTGCTGGTGAACGAAAACACTGGATTCTGGAGCAGTAGAAAAAAGGGACATCCAGATTTACCCAGAGTTCCAAAGTGATGATGTCATCAGAGTAAGAAGAGCGTTGGATGAAGTGATGCACACGTCATGCCTGCTACCCCAACTGGTGGGGGCGGTATTCAGTTGATTCAGATTCAGGTCTAGGTATGACTGTTTGTCTTTTCTTGTGGCGCTGTGATGAGCTGGCATCTAATCCGGGGTGTACCCCACCTCTCACCCGTATACAGCTGGGATGGGCTCCATCAGACCCGGGACACACGCAGTAGGTGTACATGAGGTGATTACAGTTGTGTCGTCTATCAGAGGATGGGTGGATGTCCAGAGTCCAGACAAGAACCCGTTTGGAACTAATGGGGGGTGCTGGAACAGCCTGACCCCCACCATCAGAAGCAAAGAGATCTTCATTAAAATATGAGTGCAGCTGATAATCCAAGATATGATGGTCCAACAAAATATTAGTGTTTGGGTTTTTTTGTGCAATACAGGATATTCACAGAAGTCTAGCATGAAGGACACTGGTTTGAACCAATGAAACGAGTGAAAGAGATCTGTTCCATTTGATTGTAAAGCAACTAGAAGTAAGGAGAACGGTCAGCTTGGGGTTTTAATAGCCTCACAACAGGTTCCCAGTGGGTCTCCTCCAATGGTAGGACAGAGTCCAGGAAGAGAAATTCCACGTTCATGTCGTCTGTTGTCTCTGTTTGTTCATCGGTTTGGTTCTTCTGCTCTAATCAGACTTCCTAAAGCAGGTTCGCCTCGCCTTACGTCGCTTCTGTTTACACTAATCCCTCGCTAATTCGGATTTCAAGATGCACGGCTTCACTTCATCGTGGATTTTTAGGAGGTAATCACGTGATACATTACACGCATGCTATTGGCTGACAGCATCAGGAAGTGCCGTCGTGGTTCTGTTCTTTTTGTATTCTCCTGATAGGTCAGGCTGTGGGAGGGGGCGTGGCTGGCTCCTAGCGGCTGACGAGGAACACCAGTTCTCACTCTGCTCATCAGCCTCTGCTCAAAAGGCCTGGTCTTCTCCTGAGGGGGTGCCTGATGAATCTGTCCTGTTTCAGTGATGTTAGTGTTTCTAGTTGTCTGTCAGCTGCCTGATCTTTTCCTCGTTTGTAGGTTTTTGTCGTGTTTGCTCACTCATGTTTTCAGACTGACTAATAAAACTGTTGGTTTTTTCAGTTGAGTCAGTCTCGGCTCCTTGGGGTCCAGATGCAAATAACCCCTAACAAGTGCACTGCAGTCAGAGACTCATGGAACGCAGCGCACTTCCGTGTATTAAAGAAAAACTTCTCTTGAATACAAAAGTACTTTAAACAGTCTATCAGCGTGTGGGAAAAGGTAATATGGATAGAAGGTGGTTTAATATCAGTATGGGGAGGGTTCAGAAATGTTTAAATTACCATAGATAATAAAACATAGTTTGCTGCTATATCACAAAATTCTTTTTTCATGGGTGGTCCTGGAACGCATTAACTACGAGTAACGAGGGATTACTGTACATCCTTCATTATACGTTCAATAAAAATACACGGTAGAATAAAAATCAAGTTTAAAAATCAAGTGTTTTCAGCTTAAAATAGGTTGGTATTAACCAAATATTATTAAAAATGCATTCATAAATAAAGTTCAGTACAGAACTGGGGATGGTCATCTAGAGTTTAAGGTGGAGAGGAGTTAATTCAGTTTACGTCGTTTTTCAGCTTATTTTGCATCTCCTGGAAGCGGTCAAGGACGTGAGGTTTACCTGTACACACACTGGCTTCACTCAGGATCACCGAAACACTCCAGGCCTCTTTGTTTGGACTGACAGGTATTAATATTTTATGGCCATGGATCAGTGCTTGAGAGGTGAAGGTAGAGTCTGAGGAAACCAGATGGAAGCCTGTGATGCTAAGGTCATTGACACAGGCTGAAGCTGGACCATGTTACAAGCCTCTGCCACAAATTGACACTTTGATTAATCTTATTTGTATGACTTGGCAGCAGGGGGATCATACATACACAAATAAATAAATACATATTAACATATGTAACATTTGAAAAATACATATTGAATATACATATTAACATACTGTCTACATTAAACGTAGTATACATGACTCCAGACAATTTACAATGTACAGTAGACATGTGTTCTGTGGCTCCTGGCCGGAGTGTGACCTTCATCTTGGCTCTTTATGCTTGGCTGGTTTGACCCCCGTACCCCAGCCTCAATCACCCCACCTGGGGTTCACACTCCAAGCCCAGCCAGTTTCTTCCATGATGACTGACCTAACTACAAACAGCCAGACTGGTCCACATGGTGAATCCGTACTGGTCCACATGGTGAATCCACACTGGTCCACATGGTGAATCCACACTGGTCCACATGATGAATCCGTACTGGTCCACAAGGTGAATCCATACTGGTCCACATGGTGAATCCGTACTGGTCCACAAGGTGAATCCATACTGGTCCACATGATAAATCCGTACTGGTCCACAAGGTGAATCCATACTGGTCCACATGGTGAATCCGTACTGGTCCACATGGTGAATCCATACTGGTCCACATGGTGAATCCACACTGGTCCACATGATGAATCCGTACTGGTCCACATGATGAATCCGTACTGGTCCACAAGGTGAATCCGTACTGGTCCACATGGTGAATCCATACTGGTCCACAAGGTGAATCCATACTGGTCCACATGATGAATCCGTACTGGTCCACAAGGTGAACCCATACTGGTCCACAAGGTGAACCCATACTGGTCCACAAGGTGAACCCATACTGGTCCACATGGTGAATCCATACTGGTCCACAAGGTGAATCCCCACTGGTCCACATGGTGAACCCATACTGGTCCACAAGGTGAACCCATACTGGTCCACAAGGTGAATCCACAATGGTCCACATGGTGAATCCATACTGGTCCACAAGGTGAATCCACAATGGTCCACATGGTGAACCCATACTGGTCCACAAGGTGAACCCATACTGGTCCACATGGTGAATCCATACTGGTCCAGAAGGTGAATCCACAATGGTCCACATGGTTATCCAAAAGCTGTTGAGTCGATCCACTGGACATTAAGAAAGTTCTTGAAGACGTTTCGTCTCTCATCCAAGAGACTTCTTCAGTTGCAGAACTGAAGAAGTCTCTTGGATGAGAGACGAAACGTCTTTGTTTTTAATGTCATGACTTTGAGAGTTTTTTCCTAAAATCAGTGTTTACCAAAACCAATGAGGAATATTGAAGAAAGAACTGTCCTTTATTGGTTAAAATCTACAAAACAGATTCCTGTTTAATTGTTGTGATCAGGACTGGTGTTGGATAAAAAATCATTTTGGCTCTTTGGGTCAGTCGGTACCGGTCTGTGGGTCAGTCGGTCTGTGGGTCAGTCGGTCTGTGGGTCAGTTGGTCTGTGGGTCAGTCGGTCTGTGGGTCAGTTGGTCTGTGGGTCAGTCGGTCTGTGAGTCAGTCGGTCTGTGGGTCAGTCTGTTCGTGGGTCAATCGGTCTGTGGGTCAGTCGGTCTGTGGGTCAGTCGGTCTGTGGGTCAGTCGGTCTGTGGGTCAGTCGGTCTGTGGGTCATTCTGTTCGTGGGTCAATCAGTCTGTGGGTCAGTCGGTCTGTGGGTCATCTGTTCGTGGGTCAATCAGTCTGTGGGTCAGTCGGTCTGTGGGTCAGTCGGTCTGTGGGTCAGTCGGTCTGTGGGTCAGTCGGTCTGTGGGTCAGTCAGTCTGTGGGTCAGTCAGTCTGTGGGTCAGTCGGTCTGTGGGTCAGTCGGTCTGTGGGTAAGTCAGTCTGTGGGTCAGTCGGTCTGTGGGTCAGTCAGTCTGTGGGTCAGTCGGTCTGTGGGTCAGTCGGTCTGTGGGTCAGTCAGTCTGTGGGTCAGTCAGTCTGTGGGTCAGTCGGTCTGTGGGTCAGTCGGTCTGTGGGTCAGTCGGTCTGTGGGTCATTCTGTTCGTGGGTCAATCAGTCTGTGGGTCAGTCGGTCTGTGGGTCAGTCGGTCTGTGGGTCAGTCAGTCTGTGGGTCAGTCAGTCTGTGGGTCAGTCGGTCTGTGGGTCAGTCGGTCTGTGGGTCAGTCGGTCTGTGGGTCAGTCAGTCTGTGGGTCAGTCGGTCTGTGGGTCAGTCGGTCTGTGGGTCAGTCGGTCTGTGGGTCAGTCAGTCTGTGGGTCAGTCGGTCTGTGGGTCAGTCGGTCTGTGGGTCAGTCGGTCTGTGGGTAAGTCGGTCTGTGGGTCAGTCGGTCTGTGGGTCAGTCAGTCTGTGGGTCAGTCGGTCTGTGGGTCAGTCGGTCTGTGGGTCAGTCAGTCTGTGGGTCAGTCGGTCTGTGGGTCAGTCGGTCTGTGGGTCAGTCAGTCTGTGGGTCAGTCAGTCTGTGGGTCAGTCGGTCTGTGGGTCAGTCAGTCTGTGGGTCAGTCAGTCTGTGGGTCAGTCGGTCTGTGGGTCAGTCAGTCTGTGGGTCAGTCGGTCTGTGGGTCAGTCAGTCTGTGGGTCAGTCAGTCTGTGGGTCAGTCAGTCTGTGGGTCAGTCAGTCTGTGGGTCAGTCGGTCTGTGGGTCAGTCAGTCTGTGGGTCAGTCGGTCTGTGGGTCAGTCGGTCTGTGGGTCAGTCGGTCTGTGGGTCAGTCGGTCTGTGGGTCAGTCAGTCTGTGGGTCAGTCGGTCTGTGGGTCAGTCGGTCTGTGGGTCAGTCGGTCTGTGGGTCAGTCGGTACCGGGTCACACAGAATGACTCCAGAACTTCCATTGTTTCTGTTTTCTTTCTGATCTGGTTCTGATGTTTAGTTCTAAACGAGTGGATTCTCTCCTCCACGTCCGTCTATGAGTCACTCTTGACGCTTGCGGAGATGCTTGCCTCGGTCACATGACTACCTTCTTAAAGGGGCCGCTAACACAGCTAAAGCTAGCAGAACCAACAATAATGTTGATACGCATTGGGTTCACGTTTATTATAATATTTATCGTTTTATTTTGTTGTATTTTTTTGGGCCGTTCCACCGGTTCATGGAGCAAACAAAGCTGGAGACCAGGCATTGAAAAATGCTGCATCTTCCCTCCCCAGCGGTGACGTCCAGTCAGGGTGTGATTAGAACCAAAGCCCCTCTGCAGCTGCCTCTCTGTAAGCAGGCTTGTCGATGGACGCGGCTCTAATGATGAATCGACACAGACGACCAGGCAGAGAGGAAGTGATTGATTTCCTCACACGAGTCAGTGCGGTTGAGAGGTCTCCAGACCCATGTGACATTTCAGGAAGCGAAAGCCCACAGGTCTGGGGCTGAGCGCTTGTACTCAGATTCTTGTTAAAGGAGTCCGTGACCGTGTGTGTAATGACACATGTCAGGCCCAGACACCTGGGTACAGGCTGTCACCGCCGTTCCCCTGCCCCCAGTCAAGTGAATGACGTGTTCTGAGGAGCTGTGCAGCGTGTCAACCAAAGAAAGCAGCTTGTATCCCATCATTCAGACTCTGACAGAGGGGAAAAACTGTCATCAAGTGAAGTCTTGAGGATTGAAACTGTTGTTGGGGATGGTCTTGTTTCCTCCACAGACCAGACGTCTGCGTCTCGACTGTCTCTCTGGCGTTGCGATCCCCTCATCCAGACGCCTTTCTGGTGGTGTTCAGGTGTGTAAGCGCTCGCCGTCTGTTGTTTCTGTTGTGAGCGGCTTCAGGAGAGGCTGGCAGCTGGTTGTTATTCCGAGCCGCTCCCCCACCCCACTGCGTCTGGGGCGCGCCGCGGCCGATGCATCCTCCAGGTCAGGGCAGGGGTAAGGGGGTTTGCCAGAAGCGTTGCCCCCAGCAGACTGAGCCCTCACTGTGCACGGCTTTCTGATCCACAACCCCCCCTTCTCCCCATGCCTGAGACAATACCAGACCATTGATATCTAAAAGGCACTGACTCGCCTGCTGTAAACTTTTTATTTTTTCACCAGATATTTGATGTTACTCTGACCATAGCCTGAGTTTTATTCCTCCACCGCTCTGCAGCTCTGTTTTGAGCCATAAAATAGGCAGAGGAAAAGGGGGGGGGGGCTCTGATTGTGTCCTTCAGGGTGATGGAGGACACTGTCTGAGCTTTGATCATGGTCAGGCCACGTCCATCTGGGTGCCCTGATGCCGGGGGCACTTTGTCAGCCCACTTAGTGGCTGGGATGTCAAGTCTGCACTGGGGACATGTCAGCCAGGCTAAAACATGAACTGGAACGGCGAGTTTACCCTTCAACTCCGCTGGCTGACGCAGATCTGACCCCTTCACCAAGCATTACATTATCCCAAGCTACCCAGAAGGGCTTTTCATAATGAAGTCATGAGAATTAGGGTGAGGATCACTAACGGCAGCTCGTCTCTCCTTCAGATCTGATCCAGAGGGGGGACAGGGTCTTCCTTTACGTCCAGCTCCGCGGTGCCATGAAGGAAAAGGGCACGACAACGCCCTTTAATGTCACACAACGAGACGCCTAATGAAGGTCACAACAGCTACTATATATAGACATAATGACCAGTCAGAAGGAGACCTGTCCTGCTGCTGGTGTCTCTGGGGAGGAGCTTTGGTCCTTCAGTAAACCAGTCCTTTATCACCAGTTTGGAATGAAACCACACATCAGTTCAACTGCAATTAAAGAGTTTCAGCACTATTTCACTGGGTTTATGTCACTGGATTAAAGGGTATATATTAACCCATGGATTGCCACATGACCCACTGCTATACAAGTGATCCCTCGTCACTCGCGGTTAATGTGTTCCAGGAGCACCTGCGAAAAACAAAACTCTGAGATATAGAAATAAACCATTTATTTTATTATTTACAGTAATTTAAACATTTGAAGCATCTTGAAGCTGAATACGTGAGAGATTACTGTATGTATCATAGTGGAAATTTTATAGATATAGATCACAAACCCGGTTATATCCATAGTTGTGATTTGAAAGGCAGTTTCCCACCTTTAAGATGGGAAGGTTGAGGTGAGGAGGGAGGAAGAGAACCCGGAGAGAACCCACGCAGACACGGGGAGAACGCGCACACCCCACACAGAGCAGGACTCCGCAACCACCTTGCTGTGCGGCAAGAGCGCTACCCACTGCACCACCGTGCTGCATCTCGCAATGTGGATGGATGGATGGATGGATGGATGGATGGATGGATGGATGGATGGATGGATGGATGGATGGATGGATGGATGGATGGATGGATGGATGGATGGATGGATGGATGGATGGATGGATGGATGGATGGATGGATGGATGGATGGATGGATGGATGGATGGATGGATGGATGGATGGATGGATGGATGGATGGATGGATGGATGGATGGATGGATGGATGGATGGATGGATGGATGGATGGATGGATGGATGGATGGATGTTCATGTAGCTCTATGTGGCTCCACCCCTGAAACAAACCAATCATGTTGTGGCGTTACAGGAGCTCCTGAGGTAACACACTCACACACATATGGTTTTGCAGAGCGGCTCTGCAGCTCGCTACCTCCTGCTGTCACACACACGCACACACACACACACACATACACACACACACATTACCATGCGGGGCGGTGTCTCTGGCTCTGCATTATGCATGGCGTCGGGCCAGTGGAGTGTGAGACGGGGGCCCGGGAGCGAGCCACACCGTCGGACACATGTCAGCGCCGTCGCACCACCTCTCCACGGACCCCCAGCAGACACACACACACCGTCACACACACACACACACACACACACACACACACACCGCTCAGTAGGCCGACAAATCTGTACACAGACTCACTCACCCACGTCCTGTCAGACAAAAGTCCACCTGATGGGTCGCGTGTCTCCATTTCACCGTCTGTGACTCGGCTACGCTAACGCCGTGTCGGCACGGACCGATGTTGGTGTTTTCACAAGAGATGCAACCAGGTGTCACGCAGGTGCATAACGCCCTTTGTGTTAATCACATGGGACATTCACTGGCTGTCAGGCCTCATTACACCACAGGTTCTGATTGGCTCTAAAGGTGGAAGGGAGGAGCTTAAACTGAAGATGAGAAGCATGTCTTGCTTTTGTGCAGAAGTCAATAAAAAGTGCTTACATGAGTGTGTGAGGAGTGTGTGAGGATCAGCGTGCCCACCTGAGGGAGGCGGGGTGAATATTTGTGCTCTGACTGTCCCACACAGTCATTACTGTGGACACTGTGGGGGGGTTTCAGCAGACAGACAACACACTGGTCCTGGGAGAGCGTATGGAAATGTTTCACGTTTTTTCACACGCCGTGAACCACACGCCTGCTCTCCCGCCCTCACACACTCCACACACACACACTCTCCAGCAGACACACACACACAGGTAACCCTGGTCTTCTCCCGGCCGCATCGCCGACCTCCTGCTACGGGTTTGCCCCCCAGCCCTGCCTGCTGCCCCTCCAACCCCATGGACAACGGACGGGTCTGACAGGCTGCAGCCCGAGGTCAGAGCGGGTCAATGAATATGAAACAGAGGGGATGCTGGGTAATCAACAGGCAACAGCACAAGGGCATCAGTGGCATAATGTAGTCCCTATCTGACTCCTCCCATTTCATGATGATAATAATAATAATAATAATATTAATAATAATATTGTTAATAATAATAATAATAATAATATTGTTAATAATAATATTAATAATAATATTGTTAATAATAATAATAATAATAATAATAATATTGTTAATAATAATATTAATAATAATATTGTTAATAATAATAATAATAATAATAATAATAATAATAATAATATTGTTAATAATATTAATAATAATAATGTTAATAATAATAATAGTAATAATAACAATAATAATATTGTTAATAATAATAATAATAATAATAATAATAATAATACCATACATTAATAGAAAATACTTTTTTTTTTGTATTTTATCCGCTCAGGAGATATCTTTCTGTTCTGGAGGTGGGGGGCTCCTTTCTGCTATGGAGGTGGGGGGCTTGTTTCTGTTCTGTAGGTGGGGGGCTCCTTTCTTTTCTGGAGGTGGGGGGCTCCTTTCTGTACTTCAGTCCTGTCTCCTGTTGTTGCTCCATGTTGCACGTCTGACTGTAAGCAGGGTTTCCCATCTGGAATGATGAATAATTGAAGTGACGATTGCAGACCTACTGACAACTCTTTCCTTTCTTTTTAATGTCAGGGCCTCCTGAGCTCCAGAGCTGATTTAAAAATGCATTATAATGCTTTATAATGCATTATAATGCCCCTGTTTCAAAGAGTGAAACACAAGAATTGTAATGCATGAACTAAATCGATTAGTGCACAGGTTGTCTGAGAAAGATGGACAAACCCATCGACTGTTAAAGGAACCAGTGGATGAGATTAACAAGACGTCACAATGTCTTCAAAGTAACACCAGAATGCTAGGACACTAGCATGTATCACTTGGGCAAAATTTAACAAAGTAAAAAAATTTTTTTTTAATTTAATAACTACATTTATAATTAATATGAAAAATTTCAAAATAAAATAAAATCTTCAAAAAATGTTATTAATACTTCATTTATTTGAAAGAGTGGCAGACTGGGGTGGTGGTTCTTCTTTTTAAAAAGGGGGACCAGAGGGTGTGTGCCAACTACAGGGGCATCACACTCCTCAGCCTCCCTGGGAAAGTTTACTCCAAGGCGCTGGAAAGGAGGGTCTGGGGGGGCCGATTGTCGAGCCTCAGATTGAGGAGGAACAATGTGGGTTCCATCCTGGTGGGTTCCGTCCCGACCAGATCTTTACTCTCACAGGGATCCTAGAGGGGGCTTGGGAGTATGCCCATCCAGTCTACATGTGTTTTGTAGACTTGGAGAAGGCGTACGATCGAGTCCCCAGGGATATACTGTGGGAGGTACTGCGGGAGTATGGGGAGAGGGGGCCTCTCCTCAGGGCCATCCAATCCCTGTACCCCCAAAGTGAGAGCTGCGTTCAGGTTCTCAGCAGTAAGTCAGACTTGTTCCGAGTGGCTGATGGCCTTCACCAGGGCTGAGGATGAAGATCAGCACCTCCAAATCTGAGGCCATGGTCCTCAGCAGGAAACTGGTGGATTGAATGAGGTCCTTCTACAAGTGAAGGAGTTTAAGTATCTTGGGGTCCTGTTCACAAGTGAGGGAACAATGGAGCATGAGATTGGACGGAG
>CM023608.1:612740-690240 GCA_013358685.1 Antennarius maculatus | reverse complement strand
TTCCTCCTGAAGCCTGGATTGTTTCCTCCTGAAGCCTGGATCATTTCTTCCTGAAGCCTGGCTTCGTTTCCTCCTGAAGCCTGGCTTCGTTTCCTCCTGAAGCCTGGATTGTTTCCTCCTGAAGCCCGGCTTCGTTTCCTCCTGAAGCCTGGCTTTGTTTCCTCCTGAAACTTGGATCGTTTCCTCCTGAAGCCTGGCTTTGTTTCCTCCTGAAACTTGGATCGTTTCCTCCTGAAGCCTGGGTTGTTTCCTCCTGAAGCCTGGGTTGGGGTTAGGGTTTAATTATGTATTATTGAACACTGGTACCACGATGTGCTGGCAACGTGTCCCAAGCGTCACCCCACCTCTCGCCCGTAAATCCACTGCTCCAGCAACCCCCGTGACCCGGGAAAGCAGAAAAGTGCTATTGTATCCTAACTCTGTCACTTCAAATGCTTTACTAATGATTTAGTGTATTACTGCTTTACATGTAAGATATTTGTATAGACCAGACCACGGTGCATACAGTAAAGTAGATTGACTTCAAGGGACACACAACCAGAGTTTGTAAAGGTCTTGTTACTGTTGTGTTACTGTAGTGTTACTGTAGTGTTACTGTTGTGTTACTGTAGTGTTACTGTTGTGTTACTGTAGTGTTACTGTAGTGTTACTGTTGTGTTACTGTAGTGTTACTGTTGTGTTACTGTAGTGTTACTGTAGTGTTACTGTTCTATTACTGTAGTGTTACTGTTCTATTACTGTAGTGTTACTGTAGTGTTACTGTTGTGTTACTGTAGTGTTACTGTTCTATTACTGTAGTGTTACTGTTGTGATACTGTAGTGTTACTGTTGTGTTACTGTAGTGTTACTGTTCTATTACTGTAGTGTTACTGTAGTGTTACTGTTGTGTTACTGTAGTGTTACTGTTGTGTTACTGTAGTGTTACTGTAGTGTTACTGTTGTGTTACTGTAGTGTTACTGTAGTGTTACTGTTCTATTACTGTAGTGTTACTGTAGTGTTACTGTTGTGTTACTGTTGTGTTACTGTAGTGTTACTGTTGTGTTACTGTTGTGTTACTGTTGTGTTACTGTAGTGTTATTGTTGTGTTACTGTAGTGTTATTGTTGTGTTACTGTTGTATTACTGTAGTGTTACTGTAGTGTTACTGTTCTATTACTGTAGTGTTATTGTTGTGTTACTGTTGTGTTACTGTAATGTTACTGTAGTGTTACTGTTCTATTACTGTAGTGTTACTGTAGTGTTACTGTTCTGTTACTGTAGTGTTACTGTTGTGTTACTGTAGTGTTACTGTTGTGTTACTGTTGTATTACTGTAGTGTTACTGTTGTGTTACTGTAGTGTTACTGTTGTATTACTGTAGTGTTATTGTTGTGTTACTGTTGTGTTACTGTTGTGTTACTGTAGTGTTATTGTTGTGTTACTGTTGTATTACTGTTGTGTTACTGTTCTGTTACTGTTGTGTTACTGTAGTGTTACTGTTGTGTTACCGTTGTATTACTGTAGTGTTACTGTTGTGTTACTGTCGTGTTACTGTTGTATTACTGTAGTGTTACTGTAGTGTTACTGTTCTATTACTGTAGTGTTACTGTAGTGTTACTGTAGTGTTACTGTTGTGTTACTGTAGTGTTACTGTTGTGTTACTGTTGTGTTACTGTAGTGTTACTGTAGTGTTACTGTTCTATTACTGTAGTGTTATTGTAGTGTTACTGTTGTGTTACTGTAATGTTACTGTAGTGTTACTGTTCTATTACTGTAGTGTTACTGTAGTGTTACTGTTCTGTTACTGTAGTGTTACTGTTGTGTTACTGTAGTGTTACTGTTGTGTTACTGTTGTATTACTGTAGTGTTACTGTTGTGTTACTGTAGTGTTACTGTTGTATTACTGTAGTGTTATTGTTGTGTTACTGTTGTGTTACTGTTGTGTTACTGTAGTGTTATTGTTGTGTTACTGTTGTATTACTGTTGTGTTACTGTTCTGTTACTGTTGTGTTACTGTAGTGTTACTGTTGTGTTACCGTTGTATTACTATAGTGTTACTGTTGTGTTACTGTCGTGTTAGTGTTGTATTACTGTAGCGTTGCTGCAGTCTTACTGTTGTGTTACTGTTGTGTTACGGTAGTGTTACTGTTGTGTTACTGTAGTGTTACTGTTGTGTTACTGTTCTGTTACGGTAGTGTTACTGTTGTATTACTGTTGTGTTACTGTTGTATTACTGTAGTGTTACTGCAGTCTTACTATTGTGTTACTGTTGTGTTACGGTAGTGTTACTGTTGTGTTACTGTAGTGTTACTGTTGTGTTACTGTTGTGTTACTGTAGTGTTATTGTTGTGTTACTGTTGTATTGCTGTTGTGCTACTGTTGTATTACTGTTGTGTTATTGTTGTGTTACGGTAGTGTTACTGTTGTGTTACTGTAGTGTTACTGTTGTGTTACTGTTGTGTTACTGTTGTGTTACTGTAGTGTTATTGTTGTGTTACTGTTGTATTACTGTTGTGTTACTGTTGTATTACTGTAGTGTTACTGTTGTGTTACTGTTGTGTTACTGTAGTGTTATTGTTGTGTTACTGTTGTGTTACTGTAGTGTTACTGTTGTGTTACTGTTGTATTACTGTAGTGTTACTGTTGTGTTACTGTAGTGTTATTGTTGTGTTACTGTTGTGTTACTGTAGTGTTACTGTTGTGTTACTGTTGTATTACTGTAGTGTTACTGTTGTGTTACTGTAGTGTTACTGTTGTGTTACGGTAGTGTTACTGTAGTGTTACTGTTGTGTTACTGTTGTATTACTGTAGTGTTACTGTTGTGTTACTGTAGTGTTACTGTTGTGTTACGGTAGTGTTCCTGTAGTGTTACTGTTGTGTTACTGTAGTGTTACTGTTGTGTTACGGTAGTGTTACTGTTGTGTTACTGTTGTGTTACTGTTGTGTTACTGTTGTATTACTGTAGTGTTATTGTTGTGTTACTGTTGTGTTACTGTTGTGTTACTGTAGTGTTATTGTTGTGTTACTGTTGTATTTCTGTTGTGTTACTGTTCTGTTACTGTTGTGTTACTGTAGTGTTACTGTTGTGTTACCGTTGTATTACTGTAGTGTTACTGTTGTGTTACTGTCGTGTTACTGTTGTATTACTGTAGCGTTGCTGCAGTCTTACTGTTGTGTTACTGTTGTGTTACGGTAGTGTTACTGTTGTGTTACTGTAGTGTTACTGTTGTGTTACTGTTGTGTTACTGTAGTGTTATTGTTGTGTTACTGTTGTATTGCTGTTGTGTTACTGTTGTATTACTGTTGTGTTACGGTAGTGTTACTGTTGTGTTACTGTAGTGTTACTGTTGTGTTACTTTTGTATTACTGTTGTGTTACTGTTGTGTTACTGTAGTGTTACTGTTGTGTTACGGTAGTGTTACTGTTGTGTTACTGTTGTATTACTGTTGTATTACGGTAGTGTTACTGTTGTGTTACTGTAGTGTTACTGTTGTGTTACTTTTGTATTACTGTTGTGTTACTGTTGTATTACTGTAGTGTTACTGTTGTGTTACTGTAGTGTTACTGTTGTGTTACTTTTGTATTACTGTTGTGTTACTGTTGTATTACTGTAGTGTTACTGTTGTGTTACTGTAGTGTTACTGTTGTGTTACTTTTGTATTACTGTTGTGTTACTGTTGTGTTACTGTAGTGTTACTGTTGTGTTACGGTAGTGTTACTGTTGCGTTACTGTTGTATTACTGTTGTGTTACGGTAGTGTTACTGTTGTGTTACTGTAGTGTTACTGTTGTGTTACTTTTGTATTACTGTTGTGTTACTGTTGTATTACTGTAGTGTTACTGTTGTGTTACTGTTGTGTTACTGTAGTGTTACTGTTGTGTTACTGTAGTGTTATTGTTGTGTTACTGTTGTGTTACTGTAGTGTTACTGTTGTGTTACTGTTGTATTACTGTAGTGTTACTGTTGTGTTACTGTAGTGTTATTGTTGTGTTACTGTTGTATTACTGTTGTGTTACTATTGTATTACTGTAGTGTTACTGTTGTGTTACTGTTGTGTTGCTGTTGTATTACTGTAGTGTTGCTGTTGCGTTACTGCAGTGTTACTGTTGTGTTACTGTTGTGTTACTGTAGTGTTACTGTTGTGTTACTGTAGTGTTATTGTTGTGTTACTGTTGTGTTACTGTAGTGTTACTGTTGTGTTACTGTTGTATTACTGTAGTGTTACTGTTGTGTTACTGTAGTGTTACTGTTGTGTTACTGTTGTATTACTGTTGTGTTACTATTGTATTACTGTAGTGTTACTGTTGTGTTACTGTTGTGTTGCTGTTGTATTACTGTAGTGTTGCTGTTGCGTTACTGCAGTGTTACTGTTGTGTTACTGTTATGAGGGTCTTTATTTAATAAACTTTGAACATTTACCTTAATATTTTTAATCACATTACCACAATGCACTGACATCTTCTGCTTTACTTCTGTTTTTATACTTTTACACTACATGGAGTATCTTCTGAGGTTTAAGAGCTTTGTATTTATATTGACATTGATTAACTTTGTGTGAAAGGATTAGAAATAAGTGTGTTTTGTTGTATTGTGCATGAATCCAAGGCCGTGCGAAAAGGAGAGCCACAATTAGCTTCTTCTGCTATGATTCTTCTGTGAAACATTAATGTCATGAAAAGAAAATTTTATTTTTAACGGGCCAAGATATTCTAATCATGTGCAATCATACATTTTCTTTTAAGACGTGACTTTTGAACCTCATTTGAGTGATCTCAATGAGTCAATTGTGAATTCTGACCCTTTCTAAGTTAAGCAGCGTTGTCTTGTTTCAAATTGTTTTCATAAAATTCTCTGCCCTGAGCTGAATCAGGATGTAGACCCCCACCTCTAGTCAATATTCTGTTTTCACAGCCTTTGAATGACGTACAAACCACAAATTTCACAAGAAAAAGCAAAATGGTGTATCAGCAAGAAGAGAGGTGATGTCTGAGTAGCACTGCATCAGTTGGGTCATTTTTCAGTTACACAAAATTAAAAGACTAATAGATCTGCATATTTACAGTTTAATACTAGATGATAAAAAGTCTAAAGTCGGATTTTGACAAAAGGCCAGCTGGACAAGGAGGGCAATTTATTAAAACACAGTAGAAAGAGATCAGGACATTTATCTTAGTCATTTAAAGTTCAAAAGAGGAGAAGCAGTGACCGTCCACTGACCTACTTCCCAAATTGTCTCAAACGATGAAGACAAGACCTCCTTCATCCACTCTGGAGAGGAATGAAGGCACCGAAGAAGCAAAGCAATGCAGTAGTTTGTTATTAGAACAACTGGAGAGAGAGCAGCATCAACTGGATGGAAAGGACGAGCAGGTAAGAAAGGTGTGACAAACTCAGATCAGTCACTTGGTTACTGAGAAGCTTTCTTCTCTTACTCTGGTGTACTGGGTTATGGTATCACTGTCTGTTCCTCGATCTGACAGTGATACCAGAATTCTGGTCCGATCCTGGCGGCGTTGGTCCGATCCTGGCGGCGTTGGTTCGATCCTGGCGGCGTTGGTCCAATCCTTGAAGCGTTGGTCTGATCCTGGAAGTGTTGGTCCGATCCTGGCGCCATGCAGAGTGTAGGCCTACCTGTCAGAGCCTACGCTCTCCTACGCTCTCCTTTGTGGAAGCAGGACTAGGTAGGAGTTTAAATCTGTTAACAGGATGAACTCAGTGGGCCCTGATTCATGGCTGACAGGCTGTGGAGGCTGTGCACTGGAAGACGCATCACCGCTGGAAGCTAAATAAAAAATCAATGAGTGTGAGGCTGGTTGGT
The DNA here is from genome assembly GCA_013358685.1 of Antennarius maculatus. Classification (NCBI taxonomy): domain Eukaryota; kingdom Metazoa; phylum Chordata; class Actinopteri; order Lophiiformes; family Antennariidae; genus Antennarius; species Antennarius maculatus. Next base: position 684,444 of record CM023608.1, on the reverse strand, counting down.
TAGGGAGAGCGTCCACCCGGCTGGAGTTTAACCGCGTTTTAACCGAGGGTGGGGGAACGCTATTGATTTACCCCCTCCCCCGCCAGCCTCCATCACCCCGGTGTTTAATAAATCAGTTTAGTGTGTGTGTTTGTTTGTGGATGTACAGAAGGCATTCAGCTTCCTTCTACATCAACCACGATGTAACTGAGGTAACGCACCTTCAACAGCTGATGTCGTAGACAGTAGCGTAGAATAATTAACAGAAGCTCTGTCTAATGTCTCATTTTACTAAACATGAGTGTACACACTGAGCTGCTGAATCATGTTTTCAATGTTCTACCTCAAAATGTCTTCCGTCACCAGTACTCATGAAACCAGTCGGAGCCAGTTTGGTCCAGAGTCCTGGAGGTCTGTGGGACAGTCTCAGGTAGACAGGTATGTCTAGTGTGACCAACCAACAATTCACTATAGATGCACATGGGAGATTTGTTCTACCTGCTGCATTTTATAGATTTGTTAGCAATTATTTTTAATTTGTGTCAACACACATTAGCAATAAGTTTTTACTACACTTCATTTTCTTTTACAAAATTTGATCTTATTTCCGGTGCATTTTCCTGGACATGTCCAGGATTCCCCATACATTCACGTATTAGTGGTTGTTCATCATCTACTGTACATTGCCCACACAATATGCAGGATATATTTTCAATGTGTTTTAGCCTCATTTGATGACATCCATGATGAAGTTACATGTCACCCATGTTCGGTTGCCAAAACTGAACAATTTCCCTGAAACTTGGAGGGTGGATGATCTCCAGCCAGGAGAAACTCCACTTTTTCACTCTAGAAATTTGGAGTTGACATTTTCTTTCATTTCTTCAGATGTATTCCAGGGGGGTGTAATTAGAGGGTTGTTGCGGTATCTACACAAAACTGTGTGCAGTTTGGATCTAAATATAAATGACAATTCACCAGATAGCGAAATATTTTCATAGGCGTTAGTCTGTCTTCTCATGATTATGTCGCTCTGACTTTGACTTTGGAGAAGGTTTAAGTGACTGAAGGAGGACTCTAGGGCCCCGTGTTGATGGAATGCCATTCTGCGGTGCCTCTCTAGAAGTTTCCCAGCATCCTGAGGGAAAAGGAGCGTGGAAGGACCAGGTAATATTTAAAATTTTTCTGTAATTAGGTGCCATCTTCCTGCGTGTGCTGAGGTCTACAATGATGCCCTTACTGTTTGTGGTTGACCCAGTGACAGTATGACCACCATGTGACCAGAGTCCATGCCTGTTATGTAGTGTTGTGTTTTCCCATTCTCGGACATGAGTTCCATTCAGGTTTCAGCAGTGAACCTGCATACAGTACGGTGTTGGTTGGTCAGGTAGCTGACGATGATGTCATCCATTCACATGAAAAAAAAAAAACTGGTAAAAACTGGTACTGGTAAAATAAAAACTGGTAAAACTGGTAAACTACTAAAGCAAATATCTAACACACCTGATGACCACACGAGGAGAGGGGATGGGGTTTGCAGCACACTATAGTGATAATGTGTTGGGCCCCGTCATTAATAATCAGGCAACAGAACAAGCACTGTTAACAACTTCTTAACATCATGACTGTTGTAGTTAAATAAAGATAAAACTTTCCAAAGGCCAGCAGACCAGAATGAAAAATTTCCATGACATTTATCCTTAGATAAATAAGTGTGCAGTGTTGTGCCCTCTCACCCCAGCTCTGACTGGCACCCCCTGATCACCCTAATGAGGCTCGGGCACAAACCAGGGCAAGAGGGCACCGCCATTATCTGGTGTCTCCCCCATTAAAATCACCTCCAACAGCCACACACACACACACACACACACACACACTCCCCACACTACAATTAGTGGGTAAAAATTATGCATATATAAATGCGTGGAAGGATTCAGCGAGGACGCAGAGCGCCGCGGCCCATGTGAGCAGGAGGTGATGTGAAGGAGAACCGGGGGGGGCGTGTTGTCCAGAGGGCAGGCCGTGATTAGCAGCATCAACCCGCCCATCGCCACGGAGACGGTGTTGTTTGGGTGGGGAAAGAGTGGGGTGACAGAGTGACAAGCATAATTACCGTGGAGAGGTCAGCCAGTTGTGTGTGTGTGTGTGTGTGTGTGTGTGTGTGTGTGTGTGGGTGTGTGTGTGTGTGGGTGTGTGTGTGTGTGTGTGTGTGTGTGTGTGTGTGTGTGTGTGTGTGTGTGGTGGTGGGGGGCACTGCCAAAGACCACCAGGACCCCGTGTCACTGACTGTACCCTACTGACCTCTGCCCCCCCACTCAGAGGTCGCTGTACATACAGTACAGTACAACAGCAGCACAGAGACACACACGTGTACAAGTCATGGAAATCTAACATCATGCCTCTAACTGAAATGCATGCTGGGTACTTCAAGGCTTTACTCCATTTCAGCCCCAACGGCTCAAACAACCCCGCTCTCTAATGACGCACACGTTATTTGGAATGATGGAGACATTTCTTTCAAAACTTGCTGATTACTATTCAGTATAAATGTCAGACCCATGAGTCACATGACTGCATCCACGGTTACGTTCAGTACGATCACAGGAATTGATTTCGCTGACATTTATTGGATGAACGTTGAGAAGTGATTCTGTCAGGTCATTTCTGTGACACCTGGAGATTTAACACTCATGTACCAGCCATGCATCAAAATAAAGTTCATTTATTTTTAGTTGTACATGCGTGTGACTGTCTGTCATTTTGTAAACCATGTGATCTCTGTCCTCTGGACCATCAGCAGGCTGAGAACTAACTAGGAAGTCTCCCAGGTATCACTCAGGGAAAGAGACTAACGAGAAATGTCACTTACTACACACCACTGTCATGAAACCGGACAAAATGTGAGATCACTAAATCTGGAACAAAGTGTGTCAGCTCTGATCACACTCAAGTGTCAAAGTGACAACACGTCCAGAACCTCAAGAGGAAAACTGGACGGTGGTCAGATGTGCAGGTTTTCAAGGCTGATCCACTTCTTTAAGTTTTAAATGCAGTGAAATTGTGACGTGAACATCAGCAGGAAACTTCAGGACTTGTGAATCCCCAAGTCCAACCTGAATATGAGTGGTCCAAGGACACGAGTGACGAGACTGGTAGAGATCTCCTCTACAGTTCAGTTTTAGAAACATTATACAGTGGTACCTCTACTTCTTCCACAACCAATTCATTTCATAAGTAAAAAATTACGTAAGTAGAGACGTGTTTTCCATACAAATACCCTAATCCGTTCCAAACCCCCAAAATTCAGACATAAATGTTTTATAAAGCATAAAAATGCATCCAAACATGTAACAAATACATGTTACAATTAGATTATTACACAATAAATGAGAGTTGTGCATAACGTAAAACACAAAGAATAAAGAATAAAATGCTGGTCATTAACCTTTTAACTGCTGTCCTCATTGTTTTTTACCCTCTTTGGTTCATGCGCTCCTGCCTCACCATGAACAACAGAGTGAATTCCAGTCCTCCTTCTGAACTTCTCCAACCACCCACGCCATGCCTTAAACTCCTTAAACTTCCTTTAGTTTTAATAACGTGGTGATTGTAGATGCATTACGGCCATATTCTTTGGAGAGATCAACCAAACGCATCCCTTTTTCATGCTTTTCTATCATCTCTTGTTTTGTTTGTACGGACAAAAAAACTCTTTTCTTCGTCTTTTCTTTTCCTCTTTTCTCCGTCACTTTCTTGGGGTCCATAGTGAATACTCTAAAAGTTAATATATTTACGTAAAACTATCAGAACACCTCATGGGTCGAGGGCCGAATGATGAGGACGCTGCATAGACACCTATCTAGCTCCACACAGAGGTCCCTCTGAGCCAATGGGATGCCAGGATGATACTAGGTAATAGCCAATGGCAGAGCAGCTATGAGAATGTTGCGTTCAGGAACCTGTGGGAGCTGCGAGTATCAGCCCATACTGTATTTTATCTTTCATAAGTCGAAATTTATTTTGTAACTAGAGGTAATATTTTCCTACTGGGAAATTTCATAAGTAGAAAATTTGGTCAGTAGAGACATTCGTAAGTGGAGGTACCACTGTATACAGTATGTTCCGCACTATAAGGCGCACCTAAAAGCCTTTAATTTTCTCAAAAACAGACAGTGAAAACGTTTTTTTTTTTTTTTTAAAGGCCATTCGTTGAATGTGCGCCTTATAGTGCGGAAAATACTGTAATTATAATCATAATCCATGTTCTAAGAAGAAGAAGAAGAAAAAGAAATGTACTTCATTAATCTCACATGGAGATATTATTTTTGGTTCTTTATCATCCCACAAGTTCCTGTTGACTGACTGGATCTAAAGCTAGATGGGCTTCTGCCCCTCCACCACCCGAACAGACTGAGAGTTCACACAGAATGGATGTTTGTCCCATGGTTTTCTCTTAAAATGAACTGTCAGGAATATTTTGCCAAAGTACCAGAATAAGCTTCCCCGTGTAGCTTCATTGCTTCCCTGAGTAACTCAATGCAAATGAAGCAGGACGCTCTGTCAGAGGCTTTCTACATACATGATGTAACAGCGGTCGAACAATTCTGTCTGACCCAATTGGTTTGGAACGTTTTAGTGTTTAAAGATAAAGGTATTTCGAATTGTAACTCAGATTTTACTCTGGTGATACTACAGTCATGAGGGAATAACATCTGAAATTAGACTTCTTGTGTTGATCGACACTCAAAATGATCTCCTTACAAACACACACAAATAGTGTAGGTGGTCTTTCATTGAAAATATGTCTAATCTTGATGGTCAAACAGCATAAAGACACAAACAAGCATCTAATACAGCTTAACGGAGGGGGCCACCAGCCGACCCCAGCTCACATGCAGCAGCTGGTTTCCAGCCAATGTGTCTTTGGTGCATTAAAGTGTACCGTAAGTCTGAGTTTAAAAGTCCAGGTGGTAACTTCAGCTCAAAAGCGACTTCCTGCTTTATTTCCCAACATACGGTGGCTTGTACAAGTATTCAGCCCCCTTGAACTTTTACACATTTGGTCACGTTATGACCACAAATCTAAATATATTTCATTGGAATTTTATGTGAAAGACCAACACAAAGTAGCACACAATTGTGAAGTAGAAAGAAAATTATATATGATTTAAAAAGTTACAAATAAAAAACTGAAAAGTACAGTGTGCAAAAGTATTCAGCCCCCTTTTCTCTGAGTGTAACCAATTGCCTTCAGAAGTTGCCTGATGATTGCTGAATGATCAAATGTTGACTTAATGACCAAATCGAGTCCACCTGTGTGTAATCTAATCTGAGTACAAATACAGCTGTTCTGTGACGGCCTCAGAGGTTTGTTAAGAGAATATTGGGGAGCAAACAGCATCATGATGTCCAAGGAACACAGCAGACAGGTCAGGGATGAAGTTGTGGGGAAGTTTAAAGCAGGGTTAGGCTATAAAAAGATTTCCCAAGCTTTGAACATCTCACGAAGCACCGTTCAATCTATCATCCGGAAATGGAAATTGTATGGCACAACTGCAAACCTACCAAGACACGGCCGTCCACCTAAACTTACAGGCGGAACAAGGAGAGCACTGATCAGAGATGCAGCCAAGAGGCCCATGGTGACTCTGGACGAACTGCAGAGATCCACAGCTCAGGTAGGGGACTCTGTCCACAGGACAACTATTAGTCATGCGCTGCACAAATCTGGCCTTTATGGTAGAGTGGCAAGAAGAAAGCCATTGTTAACAGAAAACCATCTGAAGTCCCGTTTAGTTTGCCAGAAGCCATAAGGGAGACACAGCAAACATGTGGAGGAAGGTGCTCTGGTCAGAAGAGACCAAAATTAAACTTTTTGGCCCAAATGCAGAACGCTATGTGTGTCAGAAAACTAACACTGGACATCAGTCTAAACACACCATCCCCACTGTGTAACATGGTGGTGGCAGTATCATGCTCTGGGGGGGCTTCCCTTCAGCAGGGACAGGGAAGATGGATGGAGCCAAATACAGGGCAATTCTGGCAGAAAACCTGTTGGAGTCTGCAAAAGACTTGAGAATGGGGCGGGGGGGTCACGTTCCAGCAGGACAACAACCCTAAACATAAAGCCAGGGCTACAATGGAATGTTTAAAACAAAACAGATTCACCTAAATCCAATCGAGAAGATCTGAAAACTGTCGTTCACAAACACTCTCCATCCAATCTGACTGAGCTTGAGCTGTTTTGCAAGGAAGAATGGGCAAAGCTGGTAGAGACATACCCCAAAAGACTTGCAGCTGTAATTGCAGCAAAAAGCAGTTCCACAAAGTATTGACTCGGGGGGGTGAGTACTTTTGCATACCGTACTTTTCAGTTTTTTATTTGTAAAATGTTTTAAATCATGTATAATTTTCTTTCCACTTCACAATTGTGTGCCACTTTGTGCTGGTCTTTCACATTAAATTCCAATAAAATCTATTTCTGTTTGTGGTCGTAACGTGACAAAATGTGGAAAAGTTCAAGGGGGCTGAATACTTTTGAAAAGCACTCAGTGGAGGGTGTCCACTTCCACAACTGCCCTTATAAAGTTGCTCAATCCACTCTGAGTGTTTTCCTTGAGTTAAACAATGATAATCTGTCATCAGTGGAGCTCATAGTGAACATTCAGATGTTTTTCTCATGTTATCTGCACATCCACTTCATTTCCATTTTAGGGATTATCACAGTTGCGTCACAAATTAGCTTGACGGTGTCGTGAATGTCAGGTTGTAATTGCAGTATATTGTGACATAAGCGCTGTCATTTTTAAGATCGTTTGTTTACCTGTACACTGATGCTGGGGAAGGACTTCCTGTTAGTCGTCTTTATTTTGTGCAGGAGCTCTAATAGTGCGTGTCCATCTATACATAGCATTACATTTGGAAGCCTAATGACAGCTCATTAGTCCACTTCCCCCAGTCTGGGGCAACAGACGACTGTCTCTGAAAGATGGAAATATGTACATGTAATATTAGTACAGTACAGTGCAGTATAGTACAGTATAGTATGGTGTAGTGTAGTATACGATAGTGCAGTACAGTACAGTGCAGTATAGTACAGTATAGTATGGTGTAGTGTAGTATACGATAGTGCAGTACAGTACAGTGCAGTATAGTACAGTATAGTATGGTGTAGTGTAGTATACGATAGTGCAGTACAGTACAGTGCAGTATAGTACAGTATAGTATGGTGTAGTGTAGTATACGATAGTGCAGTACAGTATAGTATAGTTGTCACGGTTGGGTGTTGGTGCTCTGCTGTGCTGGGGCGTGGCAGGAGGAGAGGCCAAACTTGTGGGTGGAGCCACATGTCCACACCTGTACCTGATGGGGTTGATTAGCCTGAGGCTTCATAAGCCGGCTCAGACGTTTGTTCTTCGTCAGGCTGTTTCTTGTTCTTCTGCCTACCTCGTGTTGCCTTGATCTCCACTCGGTTTGATTAAATGTTCGTGGACTCCTCCATGTTTGTGATCGCCAGACGCTGCTAACGCCACACCTTCTGTGTTCACATGCTCCCACCTAGTTTCAGAAAGCCTGGTTTGATTTAACAAGTTGCTAACAAGCTTCATGTGACTGTAGCATGATCTCACTGACCCGTGTCACTGGCAAATACCCTGGGTATCTGATCCAGAGCCTGGATGAGGGGTACCTTCTCTCTGTTCCGTGGAGTAGTCACAATTCTAATAGTTTGCTTATGTGAGCTACTTTTTGTATGTTTTAAGAGATTTGCTCGTATTCCATTTTAAGACCCTTTGCTAACTAAAGACCTGCATTTCTGGATTTTCTCTTAAAACCTCTGTCCTACCTCTGAGCTCTTGATGTCTTTAGTCCAAAATGCCCTCACTGCAAAAATCTAAAATGGGTTCTTACAAAAAACAGCCAGGATACACAACACATACACACAATCGGAGAGAAAGAGCCTGCGTGGGGAGACACAGCCACCAGGAAGCCATGTAGAACCTGCTGGGAGGAGAGGCATGAAGCTCCAACGCTCTCCACAGATCAATGTGTCACCATCCTCTTCCTCTCTCAGATGAAGCCATGTTGGAGTGAGGGTGGAGGCAACAGCTCTAATGCATTCAGAGGAGATTGGTTGTGAAGTCTGCCCCCCCCCCATGCTCGTCGTCTATTGATTGTTGTGTATCGCTGCTTCCCCAGATCCCTGTCGAGCCTTATTACGGCGCCGCTCCTCTGCCGGCTCTGGCAGGTAGCTGCAGGTGGTGCAGAGTGGAATCCAGCCGCTCCAGAACATCATCAGCAACGTTTGGGCAAATGTATGCTTTTCACTGCAGCACAAAATAGTGATTCCATTTAGTTTCACCTTTTTTACCTGAAAACTTTAAATCTTTGGGGTTTATCGAGTGAAAAATTGAGGCAGTGAATAAATAATTCTGTGTAAAACTATTATTTAATGCAGTAATGGTGAAAACATGACAGCACTGACTTTAGACTGCTGTATTAATGATTGTATACCTTTTTGCCATCTCAGGATAACAATGATAGCAAAGTTCAGACCAGCCACATTCAACCAAATCACTGATACATAATCAAAATCAATCATTTCAAAATGATTCAGTAGATTTTTATTTTGAAGTCGATACTCTTCCTCATGATATTTTTCTGCTTCCTGGAGGATAAAGTGTGTTTCAGTTCCTTTGTGACGGTAAACAGACTGGAGTGGATGAAAAGTTTCAGCTCTGATTGGGAATTGATTTTTATTTCTTGCTGACCTGACAATTTTTGAAAATATCTACCAATATTAATTTGGACGAACAAAATGACTGGATCCTGAATCCAAGTCTTCTGCTATAATAAAGGATAAATACTTTACTTTTTAACACAAACAAAACCAGTGCTAACTTCTTTTTTTTACATGTAAAAAAAAATTAATTCCACAGCTTTTGTCCACATTTTAGCCGTGCTATTTAGTCTGTATTTCTTTTTCGAGTGAGGGACATATACAGCAAATAAAAGTTAAAGAAAAAAAGACTCGATAAGACAAGAAAACATTTTCATAAGAGATTTATCAACATTAAAACTCCTTCATTTCAAAAAAAAAATACAACTGAACCTTTTCTTTGTCGCCTTCACATATACGTTTGTCATTAATAATTGTTCCCAGATATTTGTGTTTCTGTGCAATTTCACTCTTCCAGCTGTGGATATGAACTAGCCTGCTTAGAGAAAGCCTTTTCCTGAAATCGATGATCATCTTCTTCTTTTTCAACGCATTTATATTCAAGCATGAGCTCTCACACCACACCAGCCAACAAAATCATTAAGAACAGCGCCGTGGCCAGAGTCCTGGCCGTTAAGAGGAGACGCCATCACACACCCGTCTGCAGACCCCGCGCGTCTGCGTCTATACGGACTGGGATCTGAAGCGTATAGAACAAATAAAACCGATGAGAGCAGCCGTCCCTCTGGGGGGTCGTGGATAGAAACACGCCCAATAGAACAGGAAGTCAACATTTCATCTATAATCAACTCATTCCACAGAAGGAAAACATAGTCGTTACTGTGGAAGTTTAGGGACTAGGATCAATGATGTTATAGACATCCTCTAGAAGTTTCCAAGCTCGCACTGAAAGGCATTTAGTCATGTGACTCTGGATCAATGTCACGCCATCTGTGATTGTTAAAGCTACAAATTGTTGAGTTGAAAATGCCAGTTCTAAATCGTGTGTGTGTGTGTGTGTGTGAGTGTGTGTGTGTGTGTGTGTGAGTGAGTGGTTGTTTGGCTGTCGGCGACAAGTCTGGAGTGTTCCCCGCCTATTGCCTATAGTCAGCTGGGGTAGGCTCCAGCAACCCCCGTGACCCACAGAGTGGTTGAGCGATTGTAGACGAGATGAGTAGTCGTCTCGTCTACGAGATGGATGGATGATGGATGGATGATGGATGGATGATGGATGGATGATGGATGGATGATGGATGATGGATGGATGATGGATGATGGATGGATGATGGATGATGAATGGATGGATGATGGATGATGGATGATGGATGGATGATGGATGGATGATGGATGGATGATGGATGGATGATGGATGATGGATGGATGATGGATGGATGATGGATGGATGATGGATGGATGGATGGATGGATGATGGATGATGGATGATGGATGGATGATGGATGGATGATGGATGGATGATGGATGGATGATGGATGGATGATGGATGGATGGATGGATGATGGATGGATGATGGATGGATGATGGATGGATGATGGATGATGGATGGATGGATGGATGATGGATGGATGATGGATGGATGATGGATGGATGATGGATGGATGATGGATGGAGGATGGATGGATGGATGGATGATGGATGGATGATGGATGGATGATGGATGGATGGATGGATGATGGATGATGGATGGATGATGGATGATGGATGGATGATGGATGGATGATGGATGGATGATGGATGGATGATGAATGGATGGATGATGGATGATGGATGGATGATGGATGGATGGATGATGGATGATGGATGATGGATGGATGATGGATGGATGATGGATGGATGATGGATGGATGATGGATGGATGATGGATGGATGATGAATGGATGGATGATGAATGGATGGATGATGGATGATGGATGGATGATGGATGGATGGATGATGAATGGATGGATGATGGATGATGGATGGATGATGGATGGATGATGGATGGATGATGGATGGATGATGGATGGATGATGGATGATGGATGGATGATGGATGGATGATGGATGGATGATGGATGGATGATGGATGATGGATGGATGATGGATGGATGATGGATGGATGATGGATGGATGATGGATGATGGATGGATGATGGATGGATGATGGATGGATGGATGGATGATGGATGATGGATGATGGATGGATGATGGATGGAGGATGGATGATGGATGATGGATGGATGGATGATGGATGGATGGATGGATGGATGATGGATGGATGGATGGATGATGGATGATGGATGGATGATGGATGATGGATGGATGATGGATGGATGATGGATGATGGATGGATGATGGATGATGGATGGATGATGGATGGATGATGGATGGATGATGGATGGATGATGGATGGATGATGGATGGAGGATGGATGATGGATGATGGATGATGGATGGATGGATGGATGATGGATGATGGATGGATGATGGATGGATGATGGATGATGGATGGATGATGGATGATGGATGGATGATGGATGGATGATGGATGATGGATGGATGGATAAACACAGCCACATCGCTTTAGTGCTGTCATCAGCATTAGATGCTGTGACTCCAAACTGAAGTCAGTGAGTCTCTACACACACGGTCGGTGTTTTGTCCATTTCAGTCTGATTTTTTATGTATTTTTTTGATAATTATCTGCACTAAATATGCCAGATATTCAGAATAATAAAAACATATGATAATCAAGAGTCAGGGAGGCGGAGCCTCATTGATCTGCCTCACAAACATCTGGATGTGGGGAATCTAGACCCGTCCAGGTGAGTGCTCTGACTCCAGACCACTAACGTTCCACCGTCGTGACCACGCTAAACCGGTCTGGAGAGCTGTGGTTGGTTATGATGTCGTCCTCATGAAAGGCCAATCAGAGACCTCTGATGGTGCCTCTATGGACTCTGGGTCCTGCCCGGAGTTTCTTCCTCAATGGAGGAGTTTTTCCCTGCTGCTGTCTCTGTTGCTCTGGACGGTTCTGTTGGGTTTCTGTCTGTTAAAGCGTTTGAAATGTCTGCTGACGTGATAGAACGCTGTATAAATAAAGCTTGATTGATTGATTGATTGATTGACTGATGTCTGTGTGTATGTAAGCATCCAGATTTCTCCGGTGCGTGAGCAGCCGTTTGTTCTGGCCTGGCCCCGCCTTCGCCGCTCATGCGACGCACTCATCCATACTCTCCCTCCATCACCCCCCCGTCACCCCCCCGTCCCGCCGCGCTCTGCCCATTAACTTCAATTAAGGTGACGGTTCATCAGTGGGGCAGGACTCTGTCACGGGGGGGCACCCCACTCCTTATCCCATTACGCTTAATGGGAGAAAATACGATAAACAAATTGAATTATCCCTGACCTATTTCTATTTCCGATCGTGGGGACGGATGATTATTCATGTCAACATGAAGCATGAATATGTAGAGAACTAATTATGTTGGTGTCACCTTCTGGATCCACAGGCTGTGTAAAGATACTTCATGTTCATGATGATCAACTGCTCTGCACTGAAACAGCCGAGGAGGGAGTGAGATGCTGAAGATGACCCCCCCCCCCATCCGACCCCACCCCCCCATCGCGTCCTCAGCGGCCATTAATTCATCACCTTCATCTGCTGGTATTGATGAGCGGAGCAACGCGATTGGTCCAGCAGACACCGGCGTGATGGAGACGGATGGACGCCGCTCTAATGAAATCTGCAGCTTCATGGAGACTGAAGGAGGAACTCATCCACACACACACACACACACACACACACACACACACACACAGATGAGTGTAATCAGTTCCAAATGTCTTCATCCTCACCCTGATAACGGCACTAAATCAATGCAGCTGATCAACTGACTCATGGTGGTCGTAGTTCCATTCTAACAAGAGCTGGTTTCCTCTCCATCAAAGTAACGTCACTACATAAAGAAATACATTTATAAATAAATAAATCAATAAGAATCAGGTGCTTACAATCAGACAGGATGTTCTGTTATTGATCAGGTATTGTTTTGATACTGATAATTAATGCAACACTTCTGACTGAAACGGAACAAAATGTGTGGAAGTTTTTTAAAGTCATTATCCATCAAACATTTCCCTTTTTCTAATCAGTATGTTTAATTGTGTCTTAAATTTAGAAGAGATTCAAGCAAAAAGAGGCTGAACATTCAGGGTTAACGTCACAGGATGACGTGTTTTTATGCATCTTTATGTGTTTCTAAGGACACATTAGAATCCTGATGTCTGTGGATCATCAGAAAAGGAATAAATAAATGTATTTACAGGTATTTATTGTGTATGTCATAATTATTTATAACATCATTTTTAATGTCTGGTATGTTGTCAGTACCGTTATGAAAATACCAGGAAGAGTTTTCAGGCATCTGAGTTGAGGTTTCCATCCTGTTTGTCTGCATTGGGGGGCGACTCTGGGGGCTCCAGTGAGGAACTACGTGTGAGTTCTTGTAAGGAGAATTCCAGAAATGTTAACATACATGGACTAAGTATTAAATTATTAAAACACGTTTATGCCATTTCTTTTTTTTTTTTTTTTGTCAAACAAAACTGAATTGATTCTTCATTTCTAATCAGATCTGCTGGAAACAACAAATGCATCAGGAATAAATGATCAGACACCTGGTATACTGTTTAAAACTATTATACTGTTTAAAACTAAACCTATTGAATAAGAAATGTCTGCACACATCGTACTCGTCACTATCTTTCCTACTGCTGTGAAATCTGAGGAAACACGTGTAAAACATATTTAGATCCTCTCAAAAAGGTCAATAAGACTAATAAAGTAAGGTTTCATGATCATACTGAGGAACTTGTTAATGTAAAAAATTGTATTTGGTATTGTAAATAAGGACATTCCTATAACCATACAATCCTTTTAGGTCTACTACAATTAGAGTCTGTTAAAAAACAAACGTCAGGCAAAGATGTGTGTCTGGAATGGTCTGGAAGATGAAATTAATTGATAAAAATTCTGTCTAAATTCAAAAAAATAAAATAAAAATGACTTAATTAATGGTTATAAATGTTTGTAAATTTGATGAGGTGAAGTCAATGGATTGTGGGGAATAATTCAATTTATGTGAATGTTGTTAAAAAACAAAAGAATGTAGATTTTGTTGTTGTGATTTATTTGTGTTGACCGGGGGGTTAACACAAATACTATTGATACGATTGAAATATTTTGTTTTGTTTTTAATAAATGTGAAATATCAACAACCAAAATTAATTTCATTCATTCATTCATAATCAAAATTTTAAAATGTCAAACTAAACACATGTTTTAATGTGTGAATCGAGCTATGATTTATAACATTTGAATAAATCTGTGACAGTATTGTGATAAACGTGGCTGATAATCCTCTGTTCAACCTTTATTTGACATTTTTCTTTGGATTTGTGGACATGAAATCAGAACTGAAATCAGAACTGAAATCAGAACTGAAATCAGAACTGAAATCAGAACACCTGAGATGGAAACAAACCAAACTTCAGGTGTTCATTCAAATCTGTTGGAAAGCTTAGTGAAGAGTTAACCTCGCTTCAACAACGTAATCAGTTGTGTGTCAGTATTGTGTGTTGGTACTCGTTCATCTCTGGCCTTAAATTGAAATCTGTTTTTGTTGTTATAAACTCAAATTGGAGAAAATGGATCAGAAATAAGATAATTGGCGTTAAATAAAATGAATGTTTGTAGTTTCTTAATATTAATGCACATTTAAGACTGTGTCATTTGAGCTACTCCTTCAGAGGAGTGTCTCTGGTGTCTAGGAAACAACATGGGCGCCCTCTACTGGTCGCTGAGTGACCTGTGCACTGGGCTGATGGAGGAGAGGGACCAGTGGGACCGTCACTGGAGATGAATGGACGTCCACTGGAGTCGGGTCCACTGGTCCTGCCACACAAAGAAAAGACAAAAGAGCCACATCTTCAGAGATGAAGAAACTGACTTGATATAACCCCCACGGAGGAGCAGGGAACACTATCCTGAGGACGCCAGCTTCCTCCCATCGAGCTGCTGCCTGCTCCTCTTCCTCTCTTCCTCCATCTCCCTGTTTGTGTGCTGGAGTGTGTGTTCATTTCTCTCTCTGGCTCTGAATACGCCAGCGCTCGCGTCTCGGAGAGTTCACTGACTCTAAAGGATCGATGAAGGGAGGGGATTCAGAGCCAATTATTTTCAGCTTAATGGTCCCCCGGGCGCCGGGGTGAGCAACAACAAAACGCCTTCAAGAGACATCAATTCTGGACAAGCCAGCTCCTCCACGTCTGCACCGCCACAGTGTGGGCATCAACACACACACACACACACACACACACACACACACACACACACAGCTGTAAAATGTAAACTTGGAGCATCACCACAGTGACAGAAGCTTCTTCATACGAGCAATGAACCAGTAAAGCTCCCTGATGGCAAACAGATGTAGGAGAGAAATATGCTCAAAGATAAGGAAATGAAAATCAATACAGGTAAAGGAGCAGTGCCTGGTTTTATGTTTTATGTCAGAAAGCTGCTGCGTCCCATAAAAGTCACCATAAAGAAAGAAAATCTAATTATTTAAATCTTTGGGTTTTTTTCTAGTAGTGCCAATCGATAAACTAAAATAAAAAATGAGTTCATCACAAAATTAGGCAGATTAAACCCAATAAAATATTAAACAAATGTATGTATGGGGTAGAGCGGATGTTCTGTGACCATCTGACTCATATTAACTGTGTCTGAACATCTCCACACCTGCCTGGCTACAGCAGGAGGACGTCAGGTCGTGCTTTTCTGCAGCAGCTGTGTCTCCATTGGACCAACCGTTAAATTACAACTGACTCCTCCTGGACAGTCTTCCTGACCACCAAACGCCCGTCGGACCTTCAGCTCGACTGTTTGCTGGGACGATCTTCAAACGTCTCTTGTGTTCCTGCTGATGTGGACTGTAGGGGAAATGTGACGTCGACACCCATTCAGACCAGCTGAACCTCTAGTCTTCCTCCCAGCTGCTGGAGGAGGGATCTAGTGTGGGACTGATGCTGATTCAGGGGCTGCCCAGTGACACCGGACCTGCTGACATTCTGTTTTTAACATCTGGATGAGTTCATCAATACTTGTTGAACGGCACAGCAGCCTGTGAGTGACAGTAAACAGTGGCCCTCGGGGCTCTGGTAGTCCACTAGCCATGGCACTAATGAAGCCCGCTTCAGTTCCCCCTGCAGACGGAGACACTGATGACGGCGTCTCCTGACCTCATCCAGGCCTTCATTTCAAGGGCAAACTGTTGCATCATCACTCTACATAGTGATAAGACCATGATGTGTGTAAACACCATCTATGTACCATCGATCACATGACTATCATCACAGATCTTCCAGTCGGGGGTAAGTGAGAACTTGGTAAACGTGTCTGCTAATATGAGAATGAAACTGATTCATTGATATCAAACAGTCCACGTAGCACCTTCCCAGTCTGACCACTCAAACACAAGTCAGCGTTCGCCACAGCGTGTCGTTCTTGATCCATTTCAGATTAATGCTCATATTTGTTTTTCATGCTGGATGCCCTTCCTGCTTGTGTCATGAAGACCATTGAAACGTCCCACTGAGGGTTTCTGTGTAAATGAAACTGGTTTTCCTCTCCACATTACCTCTATCCATCCAGACTCCACCCCCCCCCAGTCTACCTGAGATGACGTTGAGCCAATGACGTCTGATGATTATCTCCGGAGGGGGGGCGGTGAGGAACCTGCTGGCTCTGGACTCATCTTCTGAGCAGCGGGAAGCCAGGTTGTTTAAAGCAGCCCGACTGGGGGTCTCTGAGGCTCCGCCGGCGACACCCCCACCCTCCGCCCCCCCAAGCAGCTTAGCGCTCATCAACTATTTAGATTTGTACTTAACGCTCCTGGGGAAGCTAACACCTAGCTTCTGTCAGAGAGGAAACCCTCAGCATCATGGTCTGAAGGTAGTGGTGCAGCGGTGGCAAGGTTTATCTCTTCAACGGGGGGGGGTGTTGTCACCTCATTCTGCCTGTAAGGCAGCGCTCAGGGCTGGTGGTGAAGATGCACCCCCTCTTCGTCACTGCTCACACCCCTCCCTATCTCACCCAGGATCTCATACACATCTCACTCTGTTCACCAACACCTTCACCAGCCCCCACCCCCCCCCACTTCACCAGCACACCTCTTCACCAGCCCCCACCCCCCCACCACCAACACACCCCTCCCTCCTTCCCAGACTCTCCATCTCCAACGCTTCCCCAGGATCCCACAAGAAACTCCAGGAGGGGTCGCATGATGAATGAGCAGACAGCCAGCAGGACCTCTGTGTGTGTGTGTGTGTGTGTGTGTGTGTGTGTGTGTGTGTGTGTGTGTGTGTGTGTGTGTGTGTTGGTCAGAGAGTGATGACCACAACTGCCGGAGTGATCACAGTGGGATTCATTATGGCGACAGACAGGGCCGCCTCTAAAACACTGACCGTGTGTGTGTGTGTGTGTGTGTGTGTGTGTGTGTGTGTGTGTGTGTGTGTGTTTGTGTTTGTGGTGGGGGGGGGGTGTCTTGACAGGCCTTCCACTAAAATGGCGTCTAAGGATTACACACTGACTCGGATGAAATGAACGGTGCTGTGTGTGTGTGTGTGTGTGTGTGTGTGTGTGTGTGTGTGTGTGTGTGTGTGTGTGTGTGTGTGCAGGTTTGATAAATTATTTACATCATTGAGAAAGCAGCGTCAACACTGTTTATGCCCCACCTGCTCCTCTCGGTGCTTAAAAGATGATTTATGTGTTGTGGTCACGTCGGTTTCAGCAGCGATTGGTCCGCCGTCTTCGGGGACGCAAACCGGCGGTTACAAAGTGCTGCGGGCTCGTTTGGGAGGCGGCACAGCCAGGGAGGGGGCAGCATCATATAACTGGACCAGCCAAACTCCTGTCCAGAGAGCTGTTACAGCAGTTTGTTTGCTCTTACACTCCAATGAGTTATGGACACGCTGTGGGGGGGGGGGTGCAGAGCTCACCGGAGAAGACGGGATCATCAGCATAGGGTGGAATACTACATTTAGGATCTGAGAAACATCACACAACTGTGTGTTCAGGACGCTAACAGACGGGAAATGAGTCAGTGAGGCCAAACCTACGGTAACATCAGTGAGACGGTGTCTACTGTACGTACTGAACGTATTTAAACCAGACCACAGCATCCATTCATCCATTCATCCATTCATCCATTCATCCCCACCATTTGGAGCTGATCGACCCCGGAAAACCGGAGATACAGTGGTCCCTCTACTTACCAAATTAGTTGGTTCTGGAAGAAATGACGTAAGTAGAGAATTTCGTGAGACGTGTTTTCCATTCAAATGCCCTAATCCGTTCCAAACCCCCCAAAATTCAGACATAAATGTTTTATAAAGCATAAAAATGCATCAAAACATGTAACAAATACATGTTACAATTAGATTATTACACAATAAATGAGAGTTGTGCATAATGTAAAAAACAAAGAATAGAGTAAAGAATAAAATGATGGTCATTAACCTTTTAACTGCTGTCCTCATTGTTTTTTACCCTCTTTGGTTCATGCGCTCCTGCCTCACCATGAACAACAGAGTGAATTCCAGTCCTCCTTCTGAACTTCTCCAACCACCCACGCCATGCCTTAAACTCCTTAAACTTCCTTTAGTTTTAATAACGTGGTGATTGTAGATGCATTACGGCCATATTCTTTGGAGAGATCAACCAAACGCATCCCTTTTTCATGCTTTTCTATCATCTCTTGTTTTGTTTGTCCGGACAAAAAAACTCTTTTCTTCGTCTTTTCTTTTCCTCTTTTCTCCGTCACTTTCTTGGGGTCCATAGTGAATACTCTAAAAGTTAATATATTTACGTAAAACTATCAGAACACCTCATGGGTCGAGGGCCGAATGACGAGGACGCTGCATAGACACCTATCTAGCTCCACACAGAGGTCCCTCTGAGCCAATGGGATGCCAGGATGCTAGGTAATAGCCAATGGCAGAGCAGCTATGAGAATGTTGCATTCAGGAACCTGTGGGAGCTGTGAGTATCAGCCCATACTGTATTTTTACCTTTCATAAGTCGAAATTTCTTTGGTAACTAGAGGCAATATTTTCCTGTTGAGAAATTTCGTTAGTAGAGACATTGGTTAGTAGAGACATTGGTAAGTAGAGACATTTGTTAGTAGAGACATTGGTTAGTAGAGACATTGGTTAGTAGAGACATTTGTTAGTAGAGACATTGGTTAGTAGAGACATTGGTTAGTAGAGACATTTGTTAGTAGAGACATTGGTTAGTAGAGACATTGGTTAGTAGAGACATTGGTTAGTAGAGACATTTGTTAGTAGAGACATTGGTTAGTAGAGACATTGGTTAGTAGAGACATTTGTTAGTAGAGACATTGGTTAGTAGAGACATTGGTTAGTAGAGACATTGGTTAGCAGAGACATTTGTTAGTAGAGACATTGGTTAGTAGAGACATTGGTTAGTAGAGACATTGGTTAGCAGAGACATTTGTTAGTAGAGACATTGGTTAGTAGAGACATTGGTTAGAAGAGACATTTGTTAGTAGATACATTGGTTAGTAGAGACATTGGTTAGCAGAGACATTTGTTAGTAGAGACATTGGTTAGTAGAGACATTTGTTAGTAGAGACATTTGTTAGTAGAGACATTGGTTAGTAGAGACATTGGTTAGTAGAGACATTTGTTAGTAGAGACATTGGTTAGTAGAGACATTGGTTAGCAGAGACATTTGTTAGTAGAGACATTGGTTAGAAGAGACATTGGTTAGTAGAGACATTGGTTAGAAGAGACATTTGTTAGTAGAGACATTGGTTAGTAGAGACATTGGTTAGTAGAGACATTTGTTAGTAGAGACATTGGTTAGTAGAGACATTGGTTAGTAGAGACATTGGTTAGTAGAGACATTTGTTAGTAGAGACATTTGTTAGTAGAGACATTGGTTAGCAGAGACATTTGTAAGTAGAGACATTGGTTAGCAGAGACATTGGTTAGCAGAGACATTGGTTAGCAGAGACATTGGTTAGCAGAGGTACCACTGTATGATTGTTTACATTTGATCTAAGACTAGCGGTTCAAACGGCTTCTTATAATCAGCTGGCAGACGCCGTGTTTCTGTCCATGTAGTCGCCATCGTACAAGCGGTGATGCGTGTATTCACGTGATTAGAACATTAGCGATTCGTCCATTTTACGTCTGTGTCTTATTTTGAAAACCTCCTTTGAAGAGTGGCACAAGTGACACAAACTGTATATAGTTATGTTAGAAGTCTAGGGCAAACTTTTTTGAGTTCAAAATCAAATTGATTTGGTTTTTATGTGCAATAAATTACAATTTTTCCATTTTCGAATTTGACCGTTTGTGTCTATTTTGCCCCAATATGTCGATATAATAAGTTACAGGGAAATAAAAACTCTCTCTTCATATAGATGAAGTTGTGCTGAAGATAAAAACACCAAGCATGGGTACGTTAGATCATTTTAACGTGGTAATAGAGACAAATATCAAAAGTACCAAAAAAGGTCCAAAATAGGTCAGGGTGTGAGGGTTAAACCACCTTCTACCTGTATTACCTTTAAAACACTGATCGACTATTTCAGGCACTTTTAAGTGTTTCTTTAATTCATAAAAGTTTGTTCCGGATGCTGTCAGCCTATAGCATGCGTGTACGGTATCACATGACTACCTACTAAAAATCTGCGATGTGGTGAAGTCGTTCATCTTGAAGCGTGAATACGTGAGGAACTACCGTATTCTGACAGGAAGTAAACTATATATAGATCATATTTTATCATTGATGACACTGATATGAATTTCATACGACTGATAAAACACCAGCAGTTTGACAGATATTGATTATGTTTACCCAGAAGTCAAATGGGTCTACTTTCTGACGTCGGTGGCGTCTTGGCCTGGCGTTGCATCACCCCCCCCTGTAGTGTGTCCCAACATGTCCCAGATATCAGTCTCCTGCAGCAGACAGGGCGTCTCACACACATTTACATACAGCCTCACGCAGCAGCTCAATATTTCATCGGCGTATAAAATATGCCTCGGTGTGTGCTCAGCATCTGCCCTCTTTGGGGCCCCGCAGCCCCAGGAGGCTCGTTTGATCTGTAATTGAGGAGTGTGCTGAATTAATCAGCAGTTTATCCACTTTTTAATTGAAATAACAATTTTTATAAAAATACAGATAAGACGGAGGACAGCACCACTGATCCTGTCTTTATTGTCTCCTGCCTATTGTCAGGGCTCTCTAACGGCCCGCTGAGCTTCAGGGAACATTACAATGGTGACAGGAAGGAAAAACCTCTGCTGTGTGTGTGTGTGTGTGTGTGTGTGTGTGTGTGTGTGTGTGTGTGTGTGTGTGTGTGTGTGTGTGTGTGTGTGTCGTCTGACTGCTCCGTGGAGAATTCCTCTGATGTTTTGATTTTGTTCAATGTTCTGTCGTTCTTTGGGGGGATTTTGTTGATTTCTCCTCACATTCCTGCTCAGTTAAAAGGGTAAATATTCAGCGACTATCAAATCATTTTGGATTATATAATTCAAAAAGGATCTTCTGAATTGTCCTCTTTCTTTTGTCTACATTTCTCTTTCATGATGAATTTAAGATGCTTGTATTTTCCCACCATGCATCAATGGGAAATTCTACTTTGAATTTCTAACATACTAAGATGTTCATGCAGATATAAATCTGACAAAGCTTGTCTTTTGTCACATTTTAAAATGTCCATTTCCACATAATCCACTTTGGTTTGCATTTGAAATTACAATATCACAATGAAACTACACTGTTTTTCTTTGTTTATTTCCAGATTTTCACTTGTGGTTATTTAATATGTAGTGAACTTTCTTTATGTCAAAAATCCCCCATTCATCCAGTTCACACATAAAATAATTGTGATGGTGGAATTTACATGAGAAGAATCAGATTCCATTTGATTTCCTACATCATAATTTGTCTTTTCTGGTGAAAGTTAGAGTTTATTTGTGAAAAAAATTGTAATTAATTCATGAATGAAGATGTGATGGATTTGATTTTAGAACACTGGAGGATGATCATTAAAAAAGAATGTGTCAGAGTGAAACAGAAACAGATTTTATACAAACTACAAAACTTTTTTCCCACATAGGCTAGAATATTGTTAAAGCTGTTAACATCAGAGATTATAATAAAAATATCAAAGAGGTCCAGTCTCTCAAATTTGATAAAAAGGATCTGCTTCATCCTGATGATGGAAAAAATAAATGACATAAAGTCAATGAAATAAAGTAGAAGTCCAGAGGAAATTGTTACCTGAACTTTCTAAATGAAGCAAACAAATGTATTATTTACTTTCCTCACAGGTGGAAGGTTTTATTCCACCCTCCCCTGAGGAGCAGTGGCCTTATGACACCCAGGGAGGAAGAAGAGGGTCAGAAGAGTTCAGCATGTGGACGGTGTGTGTGTGTGTGTGTGTGTGTGTGTGTGTGTGTGTGTGTGTGTGTGTGTGTGTGTGTGTGTGTGTGTGTGTGTGTGTACAGCTCTGCTCGTTACATCTGTGGTAAGGTACGCTAGAGAGGAGACGTCTCCCTGTGAGGCAACGATGGTTCAGTGGAGGGACCAGAATGTTCTCATGGACCGCTGTGCTCCACCCCAGACCTGTGTGTATACCTGTGTGTATCTCTGTGTATACCTGTGTGTGTATCTGTGTGTGTATACACATGTGTATATACCTGTGTGTATACCTGTGTGTACACATATGTGTATACCTGTGTGTATACATCTGTGTGTGTACCTGTGTGTGTACCTGTGTGTATACCTGTGTGTATACCTGTGTGTATACCTGTGTGTATATACTTGTGTGTGTATATCTCTATGTACAGTATATATACATGTGTGTACCTGTGTGTGTATACATTTGTGTATACCTGTGTGTATACATGTGTGTGTACACCTGTGTGTATACCTGTGTGTATACATGTGTGTATACACGTGTATATACATGTGTGTATACCTGTGTGTATACATGTGTGTATACCTGTGTGTATACATGTGTGTATACCTGTGTGTATACCTGTGTGTATACATGTGTGTGTACCTGTGTGTATACCTGTGTGTATATACTTGTGTGTGTATATCTCTATGTACAGGATATATACATGTGTGTGTACCTGTGTGTGTATACATTTGTGTATACCTGTGTGTATACGTGTGTGTACACCTGTGTGTATACCTGTGTGTATACCTGTGTGTATACATGTGTGTATACCTGTGTGTATACATGTGTGTATACCTGTGTGTATACCTATGTGTGTGTACAGCCTCACAGATCTATTTAAATAAATTCCTTCCTGCACACAGAAGCTGCTCTGTTAACTGTATTTATAGTTCTGACACCGGCCCTTAAACAAAAGCATGGTGGTGTCTCCTACCCCCACCCCGATAATAGCCATAGCAGAGGTGATATAATAAATTGTTGCCGTGGCAATCGATGTCTGCGGGTCTGGGTGGTGGCAGAGAGGAGGGGGCCTCATTGTTCCTGCTATCTGTGTCTCTGCTCTTTAAGGCACATCCCCGGCCCCCCATGACGGATGGCCCCGATTGTGGAGTGGCCGTTTGGTAGCTGGCATCACGGCGGACCAGGAGCACCGGCCCGTCAGGGGGAGACAGCGGCAGTCTCAGCGCTCTCCAGGCGGGGGCCCCGGGGACACCCCCTCTGCCTGGACGGAAAGGAGGCGCCATAAATCAGCCCGTCTGGGGGGCTTTGCTCCGCCGCACCATCCATCTCCTCTCCTGCTCCCCAGTGAAGAACCGGCCCAGGAGGGCCTGGGAGGCAGAGAGGTGGGGGAGGGTCACGCACCTGGGGTAAGGAGGAGGAATCGCACCGAGGCAGCGCCAGGCGAGGGTCCCATCACCCCATGATCCAGTATCCCAGGGGCCAAAACCGCCAGTGGAGGGAAGAACGACCAGAGGGGCCACACCAGGAGCCGCACAGAAGACCGCTAACAGGCTAACCAGGCTGACTGACCACGTTCTCCTGTGTGGAACCAGCTTCAGGTGAACCTGCTCAGACATGTTCCTCAGGTTCCTCTGTTTGACAGTACCTCCAGTCAACAACTTCCTTCACTCCCAACTACTACTTTAAAACAGCGATTGCATTCGGACGAATGAGAGAACACAACGGTTTAGTTGTGTTCATACTCTAAAATACTGTTTCCTCTCTGGAAAATTTGAAAATGTAATAAAACTCTACTTGGAGTCTGTATTTCTAAGCTAACATATCATTCACACTATATGTGAAGAAACGGCAATGGAGCATCACTGACATCCTGCAGATTGTCCTTCATCCAGGTCATGGTGGATCTCTGTGGTAAATGGAGTCACCTGGATTTGGAGGAGAAGGTTGGAGATATTTCTTCACTTCTGAAGAAACCAAGAACTAATGGAACGTCTTGGACAAAAGATTCCAACACCACTTCCTGAGAAAGACAGTTTTAATGCTAGATATTAAATTGTTTATAAGCTTCTACTATGAGCTACTGGTGGTGCATATCCTGTGTTAGGGGATAGCAAACTAACCCGAACCCTAACCCCTACCTCTAACAACTAACACCAACCCTTCAACCTAAAAACTAACCCTAACACTAGTCTTAGCACTAACCCTTACCCAAACCCTAACTCTAACCCAAACCCTAACTCTAACCCAAACCCTAACTCTAACCCTAACCCTAACTCTAACCCTAACTCTAACCCTAACCCTAACTCTAACCCTAACCCTAACTCTAACACTAACCCTAACAACTAACACTAACCCTTAAACCTAAAAACTAACCCTAACACTAGTCTTAGCACTAACCCTTACCCAAACCCTAACTCTAACCCAAACCCTAACTCTAACCCAAACCCTAACTCTAACCCTAACCCTAACTCTAACCCTAACCCTAACTCTAACACTAACCCTAACAACTAACACTAACCCTTAAACCTAAAAACTAACCCTAACACTAGTCTTAGCACTAACCCTTACCCAAACCCTAACTCTAACCCAAACCCTAACTCTAACCCAAACCCTAACTCTAACCTAACAACTAACACTAACCCCTAAACCTAACAACTAACCCTAACACTAGTCCTAACTCTAGTCCTTAACCTAACCTTAACCTGAACTCCTAACCCAAACAGTAGATCCGCTGTCCCTCAGAGCAGAAAGGAGCTGTGGAGTTGGAGAAGAGAAGAACATGAAGATATTGTCTACTGATATAATGCTTGTATCACACAGGTTTAAGTTACTCAGGGCTCTAGTGGAGCTTTTCTCAGGTTCTTCTTCCTGCTTAGACACACTTTTACTTTTTCAGTCACAACCCAGAACGTTGGGTTTTCTGAGCAGAGATGTGTTGGTGGGGGCAGAGCACCAGTGTTCTCTTCAGAAGAAGAAGCTGAGGCTGATCGTGATCATCTGAGTGGCAGTTGGTGTGTCTGCCTGCATATCTATTTGTGTGTGTGTGTGTGTGTGTGTGTGTGTGTGTGTGTGTGTGTGTGTGTGTGTGTGTGTGTGTGTGTTGATGCCTGTGGCGGTAGCAGGGGTCGAGCACAGAAAGCTTTTGCTCCTCATCATCAAATGGTGGTGTGGCTTTATGCAGCAGGACCCTGCAGACGATGGCGATGCCAGGGGCAGCCGGGGGGGCCGAGAGGAGTCACGCTGCTTCAAAGAAACACGACTCGACTGCAGGGCAGACCGTCTGATCCAACGCGCCTCCACCCTCAAACCGCCATCACAAGGACGAGAGGTGGGGGTGACTCTCGCTCACTGCAAACAAGAGTGGAGAACCAAAGACGCCACCATAACAGGCCGTCATTCAGCTTAAACATCCTCCTTCAGCTGCCTCCATGCCTCCTCCTGGGGGGGGAACCAGGAAATAAACCGAGACGACAGTCTTCAGTCACCAGAAGAGGTATACCATAGTAGTTCTGTTCTTGTAAATGGGGTAGTTCTAATTAAAGTAGCACAAATAGCAATGATTACTGTGATGGTGGTAATATCTGGGCGCTGGTAACAAAGGCTGAATCAATCAATCAATCAATCAATCAATCAATCAATCAATCAATCAACTTTTATTTATATAGCGCTTAATCATATCACCAGACATTTCAAAGTGCTTTAACAGACAGACAAACCCAACAGAACCCTCCAGAGCAACCATAAGAGACGGTGGCGGTGAAAAACTCCTTCATTGAGGAAGAAACTCCAGGCAGGACCCAGACTCTGGAGGGTGTGAACACTAAGATCACAACAGAAGACCACCTCCTACACCTTGGTCCCTTGACTGATGGCCACAAAAACTGCTTAATGGATAAAAAGAGTTTGCTTGAAAAAAAAAACAAAAGAGAGAGAGAGAGAGACTGGAATTTTTCCATCAGACCACAAATAACCGTGAATCTGATCATAAAAGAATGTCCTGGGTAGACTGGTTCTGTTGGCGCCCTCATCCTCCACCAGCGTAACAAAGACACGAGTCTGACTCCTCTTAACGCCGTTCCTGTCTTCAGGGCAAACAGTGAAGAAGAAATGTGAAAGTTACAACTCCAACCTGTCACTTGGCTTAAAGACCGAGTTCCGTCTCCGTCAACGTCTCCTCCGGCAAGGGGGGGCGGTGGGGGGGGGGGGGGGCGCAAAGTGTGCCAAAAGCTACAGAATGAAACACAGAGCTGCAAAATCAGGGGGGTGCTCGCATCAAATGAATGCTAATTCCACTAACGCCCTCATCAGCACCCCCACCTCCCCCCCACCACCAACAACTTTGTTCACGTATTGATGTGTGCTGCAGTCAGCTTCAATGGCACGAGCCATCTCATGGCAAGAGAGGACGATCAAGCCAAAAGAATTGAAGAGAGAAAGTCAGGAAAAGCAGGGGAAAAGTGAAACGGGGGTCCCAGATTATTTTTTCGCCCAAACCCAACCGCTGCTTTCATTAGCCCCCCCATTAATTAGCCTCCATGAGCTCATTTGCAAGTCAATGTCTGTGGCTGTAGGACCGGCAGCTTTGAGCCGCAGCGCCCCTGTGATCTCTGGGTCCTCCAGCCCCTCCACCCCTCAAATACTGGATGCAAGCCTTCCTGACAATTAGTACAAAAGAGATTCATGCTCCGTATAGCCAATACATTATTCATATTTTCTCCTCACTTAAATAAATCATAATGTTCTTGAGGGTTTTACTTAAACAACATGCTTTCTCTCTCTGTGTCTCCCGGCTGCAGCCAGCTCTCTTAGCTAACAGCTAAATGTAATCAGTTCGCACTGACCTTGCCCCATATTTGGGTCACTTCATCAAGACTCAGACCTCCAAGACCCCTTCCCCTTGCCTTCCTAAAATTAAGGTTGTTTGTCTACTAGTGCATCCTCTAATGTCAGACTCCACAGCGCACACTTCTAACGCTTCCATAGTTTATCAAAACAGCGTTCCACTTTTGAATGCAGGCCTACTTATAGAGTAATCAGCCTTTTTTCTCAAAGACTGTTGGGTTGAAAGTCCCGCTGCCTCAGAAAGCAAGGAAAGGCTTCACTGCAAGAATGGTGGGGCTTGATGTCTCTCACGTCTTCAGCACTGATCTGCTCTGTTGTGCTGGACCAGCTCAGTCTGGACGAAGCACAGCAGCTGTCTCAATGATTTAGCAGCCCTTTGTACTATTATTCATCTGACTGGAGGGAGTCAGTGTCCAGCTGAGGGCCTACATCTTTCATGACCACTTGCAGTCCATTCAGACCAAGGTGCTTCCACGGAATACTACTGGGACACGCAGCACATGTATATTGATGTCTACGGACTGGATATTGATTTAGAACATCTTCATTTCTTTGTGAAAAAGGGGGGAGACTTGCTCTGATAAGATGTGAATTTCTCGGGTTACCTTTTAGATCGTCATTGTCTTGTTGACGTTGATACCGTCAGACAGATGCTGTCATATTTCCTGGCACACTTGTCATGTTAGTTAATCCGTCAATGCCTGCTCGGACGGCTGTCTCTTCTAGCTGCAAACTTCACCACTCATTTAGAAAGTTGTGCTTCAAGCAACAAAATCCCCCCCTTTCTCCCTCAGAAGTTTTTCACTCTCGCTTTGGCTGATGTATATTTGAGTGTTTTACTCCAGAATGTAGTCCAGGAGATCTGAGGCTTCACTTGGACACAGCTAGCCTGTCACTAGAGACTGGGTGGAAACAGGTAGTGCAATTAGCCAGCAGAGAACATGTTTATCTGTCAGCCCGCAGACAGGATGTGATGGCTTTGAGGGGGGGGGGGGGCGCTGGAGGAGGGTTGCTCTGCCCCTTTTAACTGTGTACAGGCTATTAGACTATTTCACAGAGCTCATTTTCAGATACAAAAAGGGGAATGGTGCTTCCATTGCCCCCCTCACCCAATTAGGAGAAGAATCCCCCTTCTTCAGCATTTATTGCACCTATTCAGTATTCTAGATGTTGCTATCAGTTTTCCATAACTAGGCTGCACAAAGAGCAAACGCTCCATTTGGTGTGATTTGTTGCCCCGCTTGACCACTTCTTTGTCTTGGCTGGGCTGGCTAAGCGCTGTGGAATGGGGCACACCTGCTGTTTTATCAAGTCTACTGAATCTGTAATGAAAAAAGTGAGGGTGACAGTAACAGCACAGGGAGGGAGGGGGGGGCAGCACCACGGCTTATTTGAATCATTTAAGCATGATGCAATTACAGCCGCGCCAGCACGGGGGAAACAGCCCATTCTAAAGGCAACACTAATCAATGAGCGCCGCGACGGTGATGTGTTTGACAGAAGTGCCTGTTAGTGGTATACAGCTGCTCTTGAGGATCATTACACACCCTGTAGACAATGCATTAGCACCAAAAGAGGGGAATGAAAACAGAGTGGTGGGAGGCGGGGAAAGACCACCGGCCCATCTGTATTATAGCTTCGGAGGGCCATTCGGAGATGGGGAATGACACTTGATTTTCACATCTCCAAGTACACTTTGCATAGATACGGAATATCTGCAAGCATTGATTTCCTCAAGGTGCTTACTTTACGGTTCCTTGCTGTGATCCCTTTAATTGGGATACTGTGATGTGACAAGGTCAAACCCGCCCACGCTGGGAAGAAACGGGAACCATTGATGGTGGAAGAAACCTACACAACATCTGAAGGTCTTGTGCTTTAGAGTTAGGATTGTATGTCTATTAAGGTTTATACATACAGTAATTCATTGCGAATTTGCAGATCAACGTGCAACTTCACCTCATCGCGGACTTTTAGTAGGTAGTCACATGATACCGTATGCGCATTCTATTGGTTGACGGCGTTTGGAAGTGCGCTACGTTCCATGAGTCTCGCACTTACATGAGACAAAAGTGCTTTAAACAGTCTATCAAAGTGTTTTAAAGGTAATACAGATAGAAGGTGGTGTAATATCAGTATGGGGGGGTTTAAATTACCGTAAATAATAAGATAAATACTTTGTCGCTATATCGCGGAATTCGTTATTCGCGTGTGGTTCCTGGAACGCATTAACTGCGAGGAACGAGGGCGCACTGTATATATGTACACACACAAACACACACACACACACACACACACATACACATCATCATTTTGGCACCACTCCATGCCCATATTAGTGATGCACACAATTAGGAAACATGGATACTGGGCATTAAATGTCTACCGTGAACATCAGAAACTAGTCAGGACACACACTCGGTTTGGTGTGGATGGAGACTGCAGACCTAAATGTGTCATCAACATGTGTAAACATGTATTTAATATTTAATATATAATGGAACTCTTTCTGCTCTTCTACATTCAATCAGTCTTATTTCAGGATGGGATTATTCTGCCAGCAAATTTCCTTTTTTTTTTTCTTCCGAAAGCCATTTTAATGGTTGGTTTTATTTGGTTGGCTTCAGACAGCATGGCCTCATATATAATGTGATGGAAGGAAGTGGGAGCAAATGGAATTGGGTCGTCTGCTGTGTCAGTTTAGTGGGATTTAGGCTTTTCCAGTTAGTTAGTCTCAACATTTGATGAGCTCCAGTAGCATCAAAGCCCAGCGTTGGATATACGTTTGACTGAATCCATCACCTCAGGGACACGTCAGGCACCAGCGCTCCCCTTTTCATTCTGTCTGTCTCGTTCTCTCTCTCTCGCTGGATGAGATTAGGCCATCTGGTGTACGACCGGCCGGAGTTGGTACGGACCGGGGTAGTCTGCACCCTGGAACACAACTCACTTTGTGTACTGCATAGCCAGTTGGATCCCCCTCAGCAGAACGTTTTACGTTTGGAACCCTGTGAGAACTTGTCTCAGGGACTTGGAGGAGGTGCTGGACCTCAGTCCAGCCATGTGCAGAAGAACAGCGAGGCTCCTCTACCTGCTTTTATTTCCTAGCCTGGTTAGCATAAGCTAACTCCCATGCATCCTAAAGGAAGACGCGTATTCTATGTATGGCTTCAAGTGAACCTGTCTATTTCCAGGGCAAGTCTTCGCTGTTCCTGACACCCCCTTCTTGCAAGACTCTATGGAGAATGGTGGCTGGCCACTGGAGCTCCATGCAGGTCCACCCCTCATCTATCAGTGACACTACTGTCTGACAGAGCACTTATTCACGTTCACTCATGAATATTCAATTCAGTCTTACTTCAAGGGTACAAAGACATATCTATACACAGGAGAGCGGAGCGTCATCTCTCTGTTCTCGTATCTTCCCATGCTCCTCTCTTGTCGCTCCACCTCTTTATACGTGTACAATCTAAACATCAGCAACAAAATGCAGGCCTTAATTTCATGTGCATGTTTCATTAGAGGTGTCGACTAAGAGACAATTTTTCCCTGACACTTTGAGCAAGTCGACACAATCCTGCACCGTTTGCGCAAAGGAAAAATCCCATTTGTCCTTTGTCAGCACAAACACTTTAATTTGAGGCTTTCACTCCTGAGTAAGCAGCAGATCTCCTCAGAAGCCCGGAGAGACACAGAAAATGCATGTGGGTCCTTCAATCGCTCCCTCATCAGCACATCGCATTGTGCATGGCCTCCGTGTTTTTATCAGTTAGTGTGGGCATGCATAAGTCAAGAGGAGCGAGCAGAGTGCAGCAAGAAGGGCTGCTGGTCACAGTGTTCGTTTCCTCTGAGTATATGGTGGAGTGTCCCAGATGTCTCGTCTGAAAACACACACATCTGAACACAACTGTTGGCGGGACTAAAATCAAGTTTGAAATATGGATGTGGATAAATGTCTGATTTACAAGTCACATACAGATGTCAGTGTTGTTCATTTCATCCAGATGCCCCCAGTATTCACACACGTCTGCAGTATTTGATGTTTCCAGTTGAAATCAATCTATATGAGATAATCAGAGCAGCACCTCAATGCCATTTATTCTATAAAGCCAGTACTGAGGTGGTGCTGGTGGGGTGAGGTGTGGCTCACACCAACGTCACCCAGGAAACGGAGGTGTGTCTCATGTGAACGGAAATTCACTTCACTGTTTTTTTCCTGATTTAAACAAACACTTTGAGAAGTCATTGCCGACGTGTGTGTGAGGGATGGCTGGATGGATATCTACTCTTCAAACAG
Organism: Antennarius maculatus; assembly: GCA_013358685.1. Taxonomy (NCBI): domain Eukaryota; kingdom Metazoa; phylum Chordata; class Actinopteri; order Lophiiformes; family Antennariidae; genus Antennarius; species Antennarius maculatus. Next base: position 653,096 of record CM023608.1, on the reverse strand, counting down.
AAGAGTAGATGTCAGATGAATTGTCAAAATTTCAAGAAGTTTAAAACAAATCCAACAGGTGTGTGTTGTGTACATGTAGACAATGTGTAGTGACGCTTTACCTCATAAAATTTAGCTTGTTAAGTCCATGATTTTCAGTTTATTAAAATGTAAGATCATCAGAGAAGACCTAAAATTAAGTTAAATTGAGCTTAACAATCAGTTTAAGATGAAGACCCAAACTTCTTACCTCAAAAAAAAGAAAATAACTCCAAGGATGAAGAAAAACAACACAATTCTCAGTAATCTTAAGTTTTTAGTGTGAAACTAAAGGTGTGAGAGGAGATAACTCCGTGACTTGGAACTTCTTCTTCTTCTTTTCCTTTGGGCTTTTCCCTTCAGGGGTCGCCACAGCCAATCAGTGTCCTCCATCTAACCCTGTCTTCTACATCCTCTTCTCTCACACCAACTACCTTCATGTCCTCTTTCACTACATCCATAAACCTCCTCTTTGGTCTTCCTCTAGGCCTCCTGCCTGGCAGTTCAAAACTCAGCATCCTTCTACCAATATATTCACTATCTCTCCTCTGGACATGTCCAAACCATCTCAGTCTGGCCTCTCTGACTTTATCTCCAAAACCTCTAACATGTGCTGTCCCTCTGATGTACTCATTCCTGATCCTATCCTTCCTGGTCACTCCCAGAGAGAACCTCAGCATCTTCATCTCTGCTACCTCCAGCTCTGCCTCCTGTCTTTTCCTCAGTGACACTGTCTCTAGACCAAACAACATCGCTGGTCTCACCACAGTTTTGGACACCTTTCCTTTCATTTTAGCTGAAACTCTTCTATCACACATCACACCTGACACTTTCCTCCACCCGTTCCATCCTGCCTGGACACGCTTCTTCACCTCTTTTCCACACTCTCCATTGCTCTGGACTGTTGAAGTACTTCAAATCCTCCACCTTCTTGATCTCTTCTCCCTGTAACCTCACTCTTCCACTTGGGTCCCTCTCATTCACACACATGTACTCTGTCTTACTGCGGCTAACCTTCATTCCTCTCCTTTCCAGGACAAACCTCCACCTCTCTAGCTTCTCCTCCACCTGTTCCCTACTCTCACTGCAGATCACAATGTCATCTGCAAACATCATAGTCCATGGAGATTCCTGTCTAACCTCGTCTGTCAGCCTGTCCATCACCATAGCGAACAAGAAGGGGCTCAGAGCTGATCCCTGATGCAGTCCCACCTCCACCTTGAACTCCTCTGTCACACCTACAGCACACCTCACCACTGTCTTACAGTCCTCATACATGTTCTGCACCGCTCTAACATACTTCTCTGACACTCCAGACTTCCTCATACAATACCACAGTTCCTCTCTGGGCACCCTGTCATAAGCTTTCTCCAGATCTACAAAAACACAATGCAGCTCCCTCTGGCCTTCTCTGTACTTCTCTAACAACATCCTCAAAGCAAATACTGCATCTGTAGTACTCTTTTTTGGCATGAAACCATACTGCTGTTCACAAATGCTCACTCCTGCCCTTAGTCTAGCTTCCACTACTCTTTCCCATAACTTCATTGTATGGCTCATCAGCTTTATTCCTCTGTAGTTGCCACAACTCTGCACGTCTCCCTTGTTCTTAAAAATGGGCACCAGCACACTTCTCCTCCACTCCTCAGGCATCTTCTCACTATCTAAGATCCTGTTGAACAACCCAGTCAGAAACTCTACTGCCACCTCTCCTAGACATTTCCAAACCTCTACAGGTATATCATCAGGACCGACTGCCTTTCCACTCTTCATCCTCTTCAATGCCCTCCTCACTTCATCCTGGCTAATCTTTGCTACATCCTGGTCCACAACAGTCACCTCTTCTAGTCTTTGTTCTCTCTCATTTTCTACGTTCATCAACTCTTCAAAGTACTCTTTCCATCTTCCCATCACACTGCTGGCACCTGTCAATAGACTTCCATCCCTATCCTTAATTACCCTAACCTGCTGCACGTCCTTCCCATCTCTGTCTCTCTGTCTTGCCAGCCTGTATAGATCAGTCTCTCCCTCCTTACTGTCCAACCTAGCATACAAGTCATCATAAGCTTCTTGTTTGGCCTTTGCTACCTCTACCTTCACCTTACGCTGCATCTCCCTGTACTCCTGTCTACTCTCCTCAGTCCTCTCAGTGTCCCACTTCTTCTTAGCTAACCTCTTTCTTTGTATACACTCCTGTACCTCCTCATTCCACCACCAAGTCTCCTTATCTACTTTCCTTCCAGATGACACACCAAGTACTCTCCTACCTGTCTCCCTGATCACATTAGCTGTAGTTGTCCAGTCATCTGGAAGCACCTCCTGACCGCCCAGAGCCTGTCTTAACTCCTTCCTAAAAGTCATGCAACACTCCTCCTTTTTCAGCTTCCACCATTTCGTCCTCTGCTCTTCCTTTGACCTCTTCATCTTCCTCACCACCAGAGTCATCCTACACACCACCATCCTATGCTGTTTGGCTACACTCTCGCCTACCACTACTTTACAGTCACTGATCTCCTTCAGGTTACACCGTCTACACAAGATGTAGTCTACCTGTGTGCTCCTACCACCACTCTTATAGGTCACCCTATGTTCCTGCCTCTTCTGGAAGAAAGTATTCACTACATCCATTTCCATCCTTTTTGCAAAGTCAACTGCCATCTGTCCTTCTGCGTTCCTCTCCTGGATACCAAACCTGCCCATCACTTCCTCATCACCTCTGTTACCTGCACCAACATGTCCATTGAAGTCTGCGCCAATGACAACTCTCTCACTTCTAGGTATGCTCTGCATCACTTCATCAAAGTCCAACCAGAATTTCTCCTTTTCCTCCAGCTCACATCCTACCTGTGGAGCATACCCACTAACAACATTGAACATCACACCTTCTATTTCTAGCTTCAGACTCATCACTCTATCTGACACTCTTTTTACCTCCAGGATATTCCTAACAAACTCCTCCTTCAAGATAACTCCTACTCCATTTCTCTTCCCATCTACACCATGATAGAACAACTTGAACCCTGCTCCTAAACTTCTAGCCTTGCTACCTTTCCACCTGGTCTCCTGGACACACAGTATGTCTACCTTCCTCCTCTGCATCATGTCGACCAACTCTCTACCTTTTCCTGTCATAGTTCCAACATTCAATGTCCCTACTCTTAGTCCTATACTCTTGGGGTTCCTCTTCTCTCTCTTCCTACGAACACACTTTTCTCCTCTCCTTCTTCAACCAACAGTAGTTGGCACCCTGTAGGTCAACAGCACTGATGGCGGTCGTTGTTACCCCGGACCTCGACCGATCCGGTATGGAAGTCATAGGTTTGATTTGGATGTTTGATTTGACGCAACCCTCTGTATTTATCCAGGCTTGGACCGGCACAATAAGACACTGGCTTGTGTCCTCTTGCGGCTACTCCGTGACTTGGAACCATGTCTGGAAAATGAATACAGTCTTCTTGGAAAGTGACTTCTACAATATTCACCTACCACTGGAAAAGTGCTACCAAAGTGAGCAGACTTTGTTCTTCTGTATTACTTCTGTGTTAAAATATTGTAGGGTTGTCCTCTACATACAAACACAATTGGTATCGAGGGGTTGTTCATAAGTCGAATTGTTCGTCAGTTGTTATTTATTAAATTTCAATCTGTGATCCCCATTTGAGGTCATTTAAATGTCATTACTACTCCAAATACTTAAAGTACTATTCCCTTAGACTGACCAGAAACAATTACAGGACATTGAAACAACACATAATAAATAAGATACAGGTAGAGTGTCGTTTTGTGTTAAGTCATTCTCGATTATATGTCAGTTTTCAAAAAGTACATAGAAAAACAAAAATGAAGTTTATGTCATTTTACTCCACTTTAAGTCTGTCCACCACAATTATTTGAATCATAAAATCACTAGTAAATCATTAAAAGCTCATAATATCATGTGACTATTAAATACATCAGAATAAACCATAATCATATTAAAATATGTATGTATAGTTCCAATATCTGCTGTTAAGCATCACTCATGATTCAAGTGATTGTTTGAATTCAGATTAGCTGGAAGGGGAATAGTTGGATATGCTGAAGCACGTTTGTTAGTATCTCCTAATGTCTGTAATTCGGATGTTTGTAAGTTGAGGACTACCTGTATATTTATTTCCCGTTATGTCAAGCTGTGGTGCAGGTTAGAGACACTCGCTGTCTGGGTTTTGCCCCTGGGCTGTTACCTGGTGAGGTAGTGTGCTTCACTGTTGACATGTTCCAGTGTTTCTATACTTGATGTCGACATGTAGATCTTGTCTTGTCCAGTTGGGTAATGCATCCCTTCTCTTGGTGAAACATGGCCCCCCAGTGGTCCCAAAGCTCCCACAGAGGACTTGGATGAAGGTAGTGCAGCTGATTCTTTGAGCCATGAGCTCCACATAGCCTGATTGTCAGACACCCCACAGCTGATGGGTGGGGGTCCATGGGGCCAAACTCTTGCCCCCAGGAGTTCAGCTCTCCTAGCAAAACATTTGTCACTTTCGTTGGCACAGACCACTCAGGGAGAGCAACATATTCATGTTTGAGTGAAACTAAACTGCTCATACATGGGGGCCCAGGAGATCCTGCTGTTCAGGAGTGTAGGCGTTCAGGGGACTATGGTGTCGTCATCGTGTCCTCCAGTTTTGGGGGGACACCCACGCACCAGGGCTCTTTGTTGGGTGACCTGCTGGTCACCCTAGATGCTTCAATTTTAGTCCATTCCAAACTTTAGTCCAGCCTTTCTCCATAAGGTTTTCTCAGACGTTCCACTCCATGAAATTGGGCTAAAGGCTGCTTATGTAGCATCAACACAAATCAATTTCTATCAAGGCATTTCAATTACATCAACACGTTCCCTTTCCTAAAAAGGGAACGTGGAGGTAGAAACAGTTCCCACTCGGCTCCGCCTTGATGGTTGCGCATGTTCTGCATTTGTGGTTTGTTTGATTCATTTGTAGTATGACTGGTGATGCTTCTGAGGTCCTGTTCTGCTTCCCAATGAGTCCCAGATAGCACCAGGTGAACTGAGGGAGTCTCAACACGGGGGGGGGGGGGCATTGCACATTACTGTATGTGGTAACAGCTGATCACTGAGTGGAGAGAAAAGCACTTCATGTGGAGGTTGTTATAGAAACTAAGCTTATGTGAGTTTCACACTGTCTTATGAGATGATCCATCATTTGTCATTTGAGGAGGATTTCCTCTACATATGTAATATAAGTGTGTTTTGAGAGTCTCTCCCCTCAGAGAGCTGCGGTTACGACGTAACCTGCAGCTCTATACCTGATATGTATTGGTAGATTGTTTTGCAGCTGTTATATCGATTATGTTGGTATGTGTCTGGGCTGGAATTGATTAGTGTAGCGTTCCAGATTCCGTCTTAGAGACGATCACAGCTTTCAAATAGTGAACGAGGGAGTGAGCACTACAGCTTTGCTGTAAACGCTCAGGAGCTCTGCTTAAAGGGGATATGACTGAATCTTGGTGATGTGATCCATGACTGAAGGCATGGACCTATGGGTTTAAAGGCACTGGCTATCCACAGATATGTTACGAACCTCAAACTGAAGGTGTACAAGCTTTGGAACCTGAAGTCCAGAGCTTCGGTTTTCCATTGTGAATGTCTGGTGAAAGTGAGTTTGGATTCTGTTTGCAGGGGCCTGAACATCCATCAGTGTAATTGAAGGTGATGTTTGCGCTCCTAAAGCGTGTTGTGATGAGCAGATGATTTGACTCTGACTAGTGTTGATCAGCGCTGGAAGCGCTCTAGGTGTGATGAGGACTTAATTAGCTGTTGGTGGATTTGGCTGCTGTGGGGTGCGTTGTGGATTGCAGGATGATGCTGGGGCAATGAGGGGGCTAAGTGCAAGCCTCTGTTCTCATAATTGCACATCTGTTTCATGTTGCTTGCCTAGGTAATTGCCTCCGACTCAGTTATCCCCATGGAGGCTGGCTGCAGGTGAGTGCAGGTAAAACGGGATCAGGAAATCAGTCTGCTCTCTGATCAGCACAGATATGCTGGGACATCTGGGACAGATGTTTGACAGCTTCTCCTGGGCGCACACACAGATGCACACACACAGGACTGTAACACACCGTAAAGCCTTACACTAGAGTGCCATCTGCTGGACTGTAGGGACACCTGCAGGCACAGTGAGGATCAAATCAGATTAGTATGTTGTGTTGAGGACAGAGACTGCTTCTCCTTTAATCACTTTCCTAAGCCCACTGCTCACACTTTTATAACTGTTATCTAAAACCAGTTTGGGGAATACATTTGATCTGATTGGTTGTTTAGATCAATGCATGCTTGAAGGATTCTAAAGTCAAATAAGTTACTTTGAGGAAAATAATAGTTCATAAAACACAAGACCCTATCAACTACATTTAGTCCACGTCCCAGTTTGTTTGTGTTCACTGGAGTTTGATGGTCAGTGAACTGGATTTCTGTTTCTGTCTTTCTAATTATCTTGATCTTCACACTATCGTTGTTATCTGCCTCTGGAAATACTCTGGACACTTTGACTTTATGGTAGACCAAACCCAAGCAGCACTGACTCCATGACCTGTTCCACCAGCTACTGGGGTACATAGAGGGTTAGTCTATACACCCCCACCTTCAGCTGTGGAGACAGAAAGAAATGTTTGTTGATATGATTAAGTGCTTTGTAAGTCAAAAAGATTGATTGGTTGGTTGGTTGGTGGTGGGGTCTTTCATTCAGTGCAGAATGGAAGCAGATTGCAGCCCACTGTTCTTTCAGTGACATATCTGATGAAAAACTGTGCACCATTTGGCCACTTGGTGTCAGTGTGCAAAAATGAAGCAGGCACACAGTCAGATGACCAAAGTAAGCTAAGATTAATTCTTGCTATTCATGTACTGACATTTCTCTTGTCATCCGTACATGTTAAATAAAGCATTGATGGGCTGGTCATACCTGACAACAGAGTGTCCAGGTGGTTGTGCTTCTGTATTTTGTCACTTCTTGCTTTTCTTTTGTGTCAATTGTGTTTCCCTGATGAACGTTTCCATGCTTTATAGATTCTAAAGAATGCAGCAGGATTATGACGTGATGCTGTAGCCCCATTGGACTGCATTCAAATCCTGGAAACCCTCTACAAATAGCTCGGAATAGAAAAAGCACCAATATAGGGACTGAATTTCTCTGTGGATTAAGTTCAGTAATGTTGATTTCACCGTAAACCTTTTTTTTTTGTTCTCAGTCGGATAGCAGACATAGAAACAGGTCCTGACACCAGATGACAGTTTGATTCAGAACATACCAGCACTGGCAGCAGACAGTAGTCAAACATACGTTCAGTACCTCCTTGAATGGAAATGACTTTCTGTACCAGTAGATGGCAGCAGAGAGAAATAGAACCAAAAAGACCAATGACTGAAGACTGAGTTATGATAAAGCAGCATTCCGTCTATTTTCACATCACCCTCTTACTCCACAACTTATTGTATTCCAAATGAAAACATCTGTGCTGATCAATATAACATTAATGTCAAGGTGTTTCATAAAGTATGAAGTCACAACAAAGTCATATTAAAGTCATTTCAAATTAAAGTAGGTCTAGACTAACTCTTTGTCCTGCAGCAGTCCAACCATACTCCAGGAGCTGCTGGCCAGATGAACCTGGGGGAGAGCCCTGTTGACACGTCTGTTTGAAAAGCTAGTGAATAGCGCCATCAGTAGGAAACTCAACACAACTGCAGGTGAACCGAGGCCAGCCTGACATTCTGGGGCCTCCTAGCAACGAGAGCACCTTGGGTAAGGTTGGTTTTTTTTTTCTTGTCTGTGAAATGTTCTAATAAATTAATTACAGAACCTCTTCACTGACCATTTAAGTGATACGTTCTGGACATTATTGTAAAATAAAATATATAAACTTAATGGGTCAGCATTTATCTTTCCCCATAAATCTTTTCTGTGGCTGGAAGCTCACTGTTCTGTGTCCCCGAGATGTTTTTGGGGAACATAACTGATCAATCACGACCATCCTAAGCCGCTGTGATATTTGCTTACTGATCGAAGGTACTGGATGAACTTGTTCTGCAGGGCGGGGCTGACTCAGCTCTGTGTTGTAGAGTCCAGTTGTGTCCAATCAGGACATGAACGCTGACCCTTCCCTCTTTTCTTGTCTTCTTTGTTTCATGTCCTCTATTGGTTCTATTGCTGCTTTCAGAGAGTCTCCCTGGAGACATCGTGACCCCCGCTGCTGTCGGCCGGCTCCTTAGTACCAGGCCTGATTGATGGCTGGCTGGACGGCCATAAAGGCTATCTGCTGCTGCCAGATTGGACCAGTCAAACATGGCCTCCAGCGCTGACCAGCAAGGAATGTTTGTTGACAAAGAGCATTCCTCCATTTTCGGCCACAGGTTTGCAGACTAGGAGAGACTCTAAGGTAGAGACTGACTGTGGAAGCTGGACGACGGTACGAGTTTGGAAAGATGCTAGTTAGAATCTACCAGCTACCTGGAAGCCTTTAGTTCTTCCTGAAGCTTTTGCAAAGACACGTGAATTTTCACTTTAATTATAAGTAAGGTCAAGCTGCCGTATATTTCCAATAATAAATCAGCTCCATCCCACGTCTGTTCCTGATCTGTCCTCCACAGCTCCACCAGGCCTCTCTCCACATGTAGGCCACTGGCCTTTTGTGTGCAGTGATGCAAGCCTGATTGTTTGGCGTTTCCATACCAATCTTACAATCCCACAGTTGTCATGGAAATACTCTGGGTGGCAATGGCAGCTAAGTTATGGAGGGAAGAATGAGCAAAAGGAGGAGGTCAATTAGACAGCCTTCTTTTGTCAGCTCCTGCTCACAGTGGTCAGGTTTGTTGTGCAGGAGAGCTCTGACCCAAGTTGAAAAGGCAGGAGGTACCACAGGAGGTGAGGCTGGACCAACCAGAGCCTCCTTGGAGACTGGAGCTCCTCCGGGAGGCCAGAATGTTGGATTTATGTGGCTTCACTAACATCTAGGACTCCGGAAAGATCTTCTCCTGATTGCTGTCAGGTGTTAATCTCCAAAGTAAGGAGAGTGGAGTGTTGACACAGAGATAATTAGAGCGCTAAAGCTGTTTGCTAACTAAGTTCAAGGCCATAGACTGCTCACACACAGAACTGAATAACAACATACATGTGTGTATAAGATCTGAACAGAACCCTCAGGTAATATAAAGTCTGATGTTCCTCCACCCTTCAGAGATGAATGACAATCAGCACCAACATAAAGCGTTCAGTCCAACACTGTTTACAGTAGAAAGTGTTTTGGTGTTAAGCTGCTGAGAGTTGGTTCCAGTGAGTTCTGTCACCTCTGGACACTAAACTGAAGGGTTAGATGTGGGTAAGTAGGCCAGGGCTGTGTCATCAGCGTGTTTGAATGTGTTGCTCTGGGATATGCAGAGAAATGCCTCAGCATTCATTCCTGTTGACCGCCACTGTTTTTATGATCTAATTCACTGTTTGACTAGTTGGCGGCTTTACAAGGACTGGCTTTGCCACAACTATTAATGGGGTGAGAGGAGCATTCAGCCCACTACTCCTGTTCTGGGCTCTCTTTAGGTCTCTAAAGCTCTTAAAGTGAAGCTGCTTTAACGTGACATTCAGACAAACGTGCTAAATTACTACAAAAAAAAACATTAGCATCACACAGTTTGATGTGAAATATGCAAACTATTAGCACTCCACCAACACCATTGTCACTCAAAGTGAGCAGTGATGGTCTCCAGTAAGCTCCCGTACCAACTGCACTGGAGGGTGGAAAATATTACCTCAGGTGAACGTAGATTCCATTATATGAAACATATACCTCTCTAAAAAACATTTAAGAAGTGGTCATTCATTCGAGTAGATGCTCCTGGTGATGTGACCATGATGTCAACATCATGTGTGTGTGTGTGTGTGTGCATTATCTATACATTATGTAGCACCACCGTGTTCTTGACCTTGGAAACCTGGCTTGTGTTTTTCAGTAGCTGCTTCTGTGGATTTTCTCATAAATGCTAATTCAAATCTGATTTATATTTAAATCACTTCTTCTCTCTCAATGCAGGAAATCGATCTAATCAATCTGCATTATCAGCTGCGTATTGGTGTCAGTGTCATATCTCTGCCCCATATGTGTGAATCTCCCATCATTCATCCTATTGCATGTAATGGCTCATGGTGACAGGGTTAATTATCACACTCACCTTCACCAAAACCCACCACTAGATTCACGTCAGAACCTGATGAATCCATATCTGTCCCAAGGTGTCCCTCAGGGTGTTTCAGGCAAACGTGGTGATCGTTGAACTGTCAGTGCATCTGGGTAAATGTCGGGGTATCTGGGTATTATATTAGGGGACAGGAGCCAAAACTCACCATGAATCTCTGTCGATCGAAGCTCCATTGCTGCTGATCCCTCACGCCACAGTCATGTCGTATTTATTTCAATTAAAATATTGTGATCCTGTCATTAGGATGAGCTGACCTGAGGCCCCCCACCCCTGATGCTGGTCTTCAGATTTGAACTGATGACAGTAAGTGTTAGAAATGACTAAAACCACAGACTGCACTCCCCCTCCACTCCACCAGGTGGTGAAAGTTCTTCCTGTCTATCGTTGCCTCCCCTATAAATACAGGCAGGACTTCCTCTTTGTCACCAAACACATGCTGCTGAAGCTGGTGATGACAGCTGTGTGTCTTTGATATTTCACTATAAGTTAAGTTTGTCTTTATTCAATACAATTTCTTGTGGGTTTAAGTCAAAGTTTGATCCCGCTCCAAAGCGGTGATGTGTTGTAATCGTCAGTGTTCGTTTGTTAGTGAATCCACCAAATATCTTCACAATCGTTGCAGATGGAAAGATGAGACAAAAAGCACATTACACGGGCAGCATGACCTTGACCTTGAGAAAACCAGGTCAAGGTTGAAGGAAGATATAATTAAATATATTTACAGGTTTTATGTTCACTTTATTTCAATGTTATGCTTTACTTTATAATGACGTAACCAAACATACTGTGATGGGCGTTCCCCGCTTGTCGTGGACACCAGCTGTGTAACCTGATCGGTTCTTTGTTTGAAGATGCAGATTAGGCAGAGAGCCAAACAATTAGAAGATGACACCGTGTGGGCTGGCCAACTGACCTGAGATCAGAAGTTCCTATGGATTGTCCAACCGGAGAATGCTACAATGAATAAGAATTGTTGTATAACGGTCCGTCCTTAAGACGGTGTCTTGTTACATCCACTATAAATTCTTTGTTTCTCCGGAATGTGTTGTTCCTGCCCCTTGTCACGGTTCAGACCGCATTAGATTCTATGTTAGGGACGGTGAACCCAGATCTGCTAAAATTATTGTATCAGGGCAAATACATTCGTTAAATGAGACTACTTGTTTCTTGTTTCTCCTTCCGGTTTTGAACACGCACAACTGCTCTAGGTGGACTTCGCGATAAAAGTAAAAAAAAACCTAACAAGGTCAAATTTCAACTTTTGGACATTCAGGAACCGGATAAGATAGAAAGACGAGGGAGAAAGCCAGTGTGAGTAAGAGCATAGATCAAAGCTAGTGCTTTGATCTACCTATACACTAGCTTTGACCATAAATCAAATTTGACCTGCCCTGAAGGGTCAAAGCTATACATTTGTCAGGTAATACTTTCAGGGTACCCTGACCTACCCTTCGCAGGATGTTGCAGTCTCTGACTGCCTTGTTTAATCATGCATTTTACTAATTTTGTGTCTGAAGCTGTTTATTGGACATAATATGGTAATTGTTTGCCTGCGTCACAGAACCATTAGCATACATCATTGGCACTCATCCAGATTGTCATCAATAAAAGCCTTGAGTGAACCTTTGCTTCCTGTGTGGTGAGTGAGGCTCCAGATAGAACCTGAACTCCCAACACTGTGTCCCTCTGGGACGGAGGAAGACTCCTCTTTGTCTCTGGAGTTGTCTTTTTTTGGGGCCCCAGACGTCAGAATCAGAAACTCTTCATCTTCTTTTGCGTTGTCTGTCCATCAGCGTCGGTCTGGTGCTGATGAGGTGACATCACTACTCTGTTGGTACTTCCTGTGCTGCTCTGTAGTACCAGGTTGAACTTCCTGACTTTATATTGCTGTACTACGCTACTCTACATGTTTTTGACTGCAGTACTACTATAGGCTCTGATATTTGTTTGACAGCAAATGAAATGTGATCACCAGTGAACAAAAGGGACAGAGATGAACATGTTTAAAGACAATATCAGTGTGACCTTTGACCTTCCATCCATCTCACCTACCGATCTCCAAACAGCTTAAAATCCTGGCTGTATGTTGCAAAAACACGTGTTGCGTTGCCATCACTCATTCATACCAACACTGTTCTATGGGAGAAGTTGTCCAGTGGAATGACTTGGAGGACCGGAGTGACGCTCTGGAGGAGTTTTTGTTCCTCAGGCTTCTCCACGCTGAGTGGAATACTAATGTCTGGCTTTGTGTCAAACTGTCTCCGTCTGGATCAGTGGACTCTGACTTCTAGGGATGTTTAGATTTCACACCAGCATACGTTTAGACGTCACACACACATACGTGTGTGAATTATCTATTTGATCATGTGTTAATAGTGATTGTCAAAGAGATGCATTTTAAGTGTATGGACATCCAAAGGCTTTTTTGCACATGTGGTTTAAATTCACCATATGAAAGTCCTTCAGGCAGGCTTCAGGGTTTACTGTACTCTGATTACATGTGTAGCAACGGTCTTTTATTGCCTATGAAGTAGAACAACAAAGAATCGTCCCGTTGCACCCGAGGCCGCCCTGCCGGAGGCGTTTAGCGGGGCGTAGTAAACACGTCTGCCGCCCCACTGCTCTTGATGAACTCTCCGTGCCAAACGCTTGACACTGCTTGCGTAAGTAGGGTTCTGTTAAAAAATGACTGCATCTGCATGACAAAGGCAGATGGCTTTAGAGCGCCACGAAGGGCGGGAGACGGGGAGGGACGGGGGTCTGGAGGGAGGCAGAGGACAAACTGGGACTGTCGGACAGACGCACTGGGATCGCTGGCTCTCTCCCAGTCAGGAGAGCAGAAGTTCTACTGGATCTGACGCAGTTTGATGAGAAGTTCACACAGATTTGTCTGCTAATACTTTCTACTGGTGGAAAATGGGGATTGTACAGCTGAGTGCGCCACAATGAATCACCAGTCAAGCCTGAGGATTTGTGAAACCTGGTTGAACAGCGATGGAATAAAATGCTTCTGGGCTGCCCTATCATACGACACTCAGAGCTGAAGTCGAGTTCTAACTGGGTGAAATCACTTTGTGGCTCGACAGACAAAAACTTATTTTAAGGTGAAGTACATCTGGATCCAAAGGACACATTAGATAAGTGAGGTCAGTGTTTATTTCAGCTGGGATCCAGTGGCTCAGAGATGACGGGAGCCCTGCACACTGGACTGGTGCTCCTCTCCTTCATGGTAATGTCCTCCTCATTCTACACCACCTCTTATAATGTCAAGATTTTCTGTCTGCTTTTTCTTAAGCTTTCATTTGCGTGTCTAAAAAGCCACCCAACGGATGAACACGATGCCCATGAGGCATCCAATCACATAAAAGTTTGACGCATTAACACGCTGTTGGGCTGATACCATCACCTTTGTCCTGCAGGTGATTTGTGAGAGTGAACCAACACACGCTGGTCCAGACAGCCTGGAGGACCCCCATGGTGAGACTGTGGATCACTTATTGTGGTCATTTACTGGTCAAGAACTCCACTACGCTGATCTGTTAACTGTCTAGAAGTTACCGTGCATCTCTGTTTCTCCAGGAACATCCAGACTGGTCCATCAGACCCCACACTTGGCCTTCCAGCTGGTCAACGAGTCCTTGGCTTTCTCCAGGGCGGACAGCGTCTGTAGGGGTCAGTTCAGCTCTCTGGCCAGCCTGAACCGGTCGGAGGAGAGGCAAGGAGTGCTGGAGCTGCTTCAGCAGGCTGGACATCACTCGCCTATCTGGGTCAGGAGCCCCCAAAAAACATCCTCCGAGCTGGGTACCCTCTCCGAGCAATGTGAGTGACATCAGAGGCCAAACAGCTCAAATAAGACGAGAAACTTCTCATGACTTCTTCTGCCTTTCGTTTAGATTCACAGTTTCAAGCCCTGAACTTCCCAAAGGACTTCGGCGAGGGCTTTGCTCGTGTCAGCATGTCCTTTCCCACCATGCCGTCCATCAGTGTGTGTGTTCGTGTTCAGTGGAACCAAGACTGGTCCGAGGTGTCGACCATATTTTCCTATGCTGCCCCTATTTTCACCAATGAGTTCCAGTTGAGAGGTCAGGTGGACGTGCAGGGGCGTGTCCTCCTGGCCCTTATCATCCATGGGAAGCACATGCCGTATAAAGCGTCCTTCCCCAATGATGGGGCGTGGCATCACATCTGCGTCACGTGGCGTCAGAGCAGTGGTCACTGGGCCATCTATGTGGATGGGGACCTCAGGGACACGGGCTCCAGCGCCAGCACCTCCAGGGACATCTTCAAGGATGGGATCTTCATTCTAGGCCAGGACCAAGATTCCTTTGGAGGAAACTTCACCGAACCTTTTTTTGGAAATATCACTGACTTGAACATCTGGAGTACACCTCTGGAGAAGAGGCACGTCGCTTCTGTTAACACGTGTTCACCCATAACTCAGGATGTGATTTTCCGTTGGAACCCTCACTACCTGAGCATCCACCCCGCTGTCAAAGTCGTGCAGGTCTTTCTGCTTTGCCCAGGTGAGAACACTTTACCTTCTTGGAAGGACTGTCTGATGCTGAGTCGGCATAATAACTGCCTCCTTCAGATTTCACAAATATTTAGTTTCATTTCACACAGTCTGGTCATTGCTGACAACTTTCCAACATCAGGTAAAATTTAGATAATCAATGACATCAACAGTCTGAGGTCTGCCTCAAGCATCTGATTGAGCAACACCAACGTTTTCAATTGGTCCACCAGGTCTTCTAAATTTACTCTAATGGTGCATGAGTTTGGAGGTCACACCTGACGTCTCTGTTCAGACCTGCTACCACACAGACGGGATGCTTTGGATGGGTTAGGGGTGTCAGGATGCAGGTTTCCAGGGTGATGATGGTGAGAGGAGGAGACTGTAACAGACAGTCTGTGTAGGGAGTGTTGTTGTTTTAACAGAGACAAGAGTTTTAAAGATGATTCCATTATAAAGCTCAGATTAAGTCAACTTGTGATTTCTGTGGATGTGCTAAATCGTACAGTACTGTTCAGCATAGCATTCTATACATTTAGACTGTGATTGGATACTAATTTAATTTAATGTATGTGAGAGACAAGACATCCTGCAGGGAAGCTTTCAGACTGTAATACTTTTGGCAGACAGAGGGCAGCGTTTCACAGTTCAGCTTCCACCCTTGTTGGTTCAAATCCTAGTGATGCGATCCTTTGATCTAATGGTGTTCACACGTATTTTAGGTAGGTAGGTAGGTGGGTAGGTAGGTAGGCAGGTAGGAGGGTAGGTAGGTAGGAAGGTAGGAGGGTAGGTAGGTAGGCAGGTAGGAGGGTAGGTAGGTAGGCAGGTAGGAGGGTAGGAGCGTAGGAATGTAGGTAGGTAGGTGAGTAGGTAGGTAGGAGGGTATTAAGGTAGGTAGGTAGGAGGGTAGGCAGGTAGGTAGGTGAGTAGGTAGGTGGGAGGGTATTAAGGTAGGTAGGTAGGAGAGTAGGTAGGTAGGCAGGTAGGAGGGTAGGTAGGTAGGCAGGTCTGAGGGTAGGAGCGTAGGAAGGTAGGTAGGTAGGTGAATAGGTAGGTAGGAGGGTATTAAGGTAGATAGATAGGTAGGTGAGTAGGTAGGTAGGAGGGTAGGTAGGTAGGCAGGTAAGAGGGTAAGTAAGTAGGCAGGCAGGTACGAGGGTAGGAGCGTAGGAAGATAGGTAGGTAGGTGAGTAGGTAGGAGGGTATTTAGGTAGGTAGGAGGGTAGGTAGGCAGATAGGAGGGTAGGAGCACAGGAAGGTAGGTAGGTAGGTGAGTAGGTAGGTGGGAGGGTATTAAGGTAGGTAGGAGGGTAGGTAGGCAGGAAGGAGGGTAGGAGCATAGGAAGGTAGGTAGGTAGGTAAGTAGGTAGGTGGGAGGGTATTAAGGTAGGTAGGTGGGCAGGTAGGTAGGTAAGAGGGTAGGAGTGTAGGAAGATAGGTAGGTAGGTGAGTAGGTAGGTTGGAGGGTATTAAGGTAAGTAGGTAGATGAGTAGGTAGGTTGGAGGGTATTAAGGTAGTTAGGTAGGTAGGTTGGTAGGTAGGAGGGTAGGTAGGTAGGCAGGTAAGAGGGTAGGAGCATAGGAAGGTAGGTAGGTGAGTAGGTAGGTAGGAGGGTATTAAGATAGGTAGGTAGATAGGTAGGTAGGTGAGTAGGTAGGTTGGTAGGTAGATGAGTAGGTAGGGTGGTAGGTAGGCTGTAAGTAGGTGGGTAGGTAGGTCAGTAGGTAGGTCAATAGGTAGGTAGGGTGGTAGGTAGGTGAGTATGTAAGTAGGGAGGTAGGTGGGTAGAAGGGTAGGGTAAGTAGTTATGTAGGTAGGTGGGAGGGTATTAAGGTAGGTAAGTAGGTAGGTAGGCAGGTAGGTAGGAGCGTAGGAAGGTAGGTAGGTAGGTGGGCAGGTAGGTAGGTAAGAGGGTAGGAGTGTAGGAAGATAGGTAGGAAGGTGAGTAGGTAGGTTGGAGGGTATTAAGGTAGGTAGGTTGGTAGGTAGGAGGGTAGGTAGGTAGGCAGGTAAGAGGGTAGGAGCATAGGAAGGTAGGTAGGTGAGTAGGTAGGTAGGAGGGTATTAAGATAGGTAGGTAGATGAGTAGGAAGGTTGGAGGGTATTAAGGTAGTTAGGTATGTAGGTTGGTAGGTAGGAGGGTAGGTAGGTAGGCAGGTAAGAGGGTAGGAGCATAGGAAGGTAGGTAGGTGAGTAGGTAGGTAGGAGGGTATTAAGATAGGTAGGTAGATAGGTAGGTAGGTGAGTAGGTAGGTTGGTAGGTAGGTGAGTCGGCAGGGTGGTAGGTAGGCTGTAAGTAGGTGGGTAGGTAGGTCAGTAGGTAGGTCAATAGGTAGGTAGGGTGGTAGGTAGGTGAGTATGTAAGTAGGGAGGTAGGTGGGTAGAAGGGTAGGGTAAGTAGTTATGTAGGTAGGTGGGAGGGTATTAAGGTAGGTAAGTAGGTAGGTAGGCAGGTAGGTAGGAGTGTAGGAAGGTAGGTAGGTAGGTGGGTGAGTAGGTAGGTGGGAGGGTATTAAGGTAGGTAAGTAGGTAGGTAGGCAGGTAGGGTGGTAGGTAGGTGAGTATGTAAGTAGGTAGGTAGGGTGGTAGGTGAGTATGTAAGTAGGTAGGTAGGGTGGTAGGTAGGTGAGTATGTAAGTAGGTAGGTAGACTGTTAGTAGGTGGGTAGGTAGGTCAGTAGGTAGGCAGGGTGGTAGGTAGGTGAGTATGTAAGTAGGTAGGTAGACTGTTAGTAGGTGGGTAGGTAGGTCAGTAGGTAGGTAGGGTGGTAGGTAGGTGAGTATGTAAGTAGGTAGGTAGGTGAGTAGGTAGGTGTTCACAGTCTGATGTCTGATGTCATTTCCTCTAACTTGTGATGTTTTTACCAACAGATCAAACGTTTCTGTTACCTGAAGTTAACTTTACTTCAATGTCAGTGGAACGTCCCTAATAACTAGTTCATATTAAACTTATTAACTCTAACCAAGTGGTTTGTTCCTGAAGGTTAACCACTGTTAACTAGTTCTGTGTCCAGTGAACAAACAAACCAACTTCTATTAATTTGGTCTGACTTGTGAACGATTCAGTCATTCACAAACAGTCCTCCCCTCAGAACCAGACAGCATGAAGCTCCAGAGACACCCCCAGAAACAGATGGGGGGGTGGACAGGAGGTAGGGGAGTGAGACGGGAGGGGGAGGATGGATGGAGGGGATTCCCACAGCTTCAGCTGGGGGGGCAGCTCTCTGGTGGTGAGCAGACACTCCTCCAGCTGCCTTCACCAGCACTCAGGATGTTCAGTGTGTGTGTGTGTGTGTGTGTGTGTGTGTGTGTGTGTGTGTGTGTGTGTGTGTGTGTGTGTGTGTGTGTGTGTGTGTGTGTGTGTGAAGCCATCGACACACATTGTCTTCCTGTGACTGTGTGTGCAGCAGAGAGCCAGCAGGTGGCGCTGCAGGCCTGCAGGACGCTGCAGGATGGGCCAGACCAGCCCCCCCAGGTCGGACTGTCAGACTGTTCTGATCCGCTGCCCTTCATCTGCGTCAGCAACAGAGGTGAGCAGGTGGTGGGGGTCACCAAGCCTGTGGACAGAACACACACATCACACTGTCACACACACACCTGTTACACAACAACTGTAAAATATGAATCTGTCAATTCAGTATGAATATTAAATTTTCATTAGAAGCATGTCAAGAATGTCTTATTACCAGAGCTGCCAATAGAAATGCTGGCATCAACCTCCCCCAGGAAATATTTCACCAAGTAGAGGCAGAAATAATTTTCTAACTATTTATAAAAGGTGCTTTAGATTTGACTCATTCAGCTGCTCAGGCTTTTATTTCTGAGTGTTCTGTTTCTTTTTGTGCCTAAAGAGGATTGGCCAGAGTTATGTCACAAACATCAAATGTATGTTTTAATTTAGTAGACACAGTTTTAACGTAAATGTAGAATGAAAGTTTCTTCCCAGCGTTAAGCTGAACCGGCATTCGTGGGTCACTGAGTGCATCACGGGCTTCATTTACCCTGAGTTTTGTCTCCAAGGATGTGTGAAGGCTAAGCTAATGTTTAGAGTCTATATATTCATATAAAAATAAGATAAGAAATAAGATATAAGTAATACAATACATTTATACATCCCTTATTTTTATTTTTGAAAATAAAAATAAAGGAACTGTGACAGTCACAATGTCTTATTTATTTATTTATTATTTATTTATTTATTTGGTATTTATTTATTTATTTATTTATTTATTTATTTATTTATTTATTTATTTATTTGGTATTTATTTATTTATTTATTTGGTATTTACTTATTTTTATTTTTTTATTTAGTATTTATTTATTATTTATTTATTTATTATCTATTTATTTATTTAGTATTTATTTATTTATTTATCTATTTATTTATTTATTTAGTATTTATTTATGTATTTATTTATTTAGTATTTATTTATTTAGTATTTATTTATTTGGTATTTATTTATTTATTTATTTAGTATTATTTATTTATTTATTTAGTATTTATTTATTTATTTAGTATTTATTTAGATAAACATGACGTTTATTGTAACCTGTCACTCATCATGACGTCTGTTCAGTATTCTCCACACCAGTCAGCTGTGGGTGTGTAACAACACATGAAACATGACAGCATGACGTTAATTCAGTGTAAATGAATATAAATAGGTGAGAGGACGGCTCTGAGGGAAACATGTGTGTCATGTGTAAAAGCATGTTCAACTTCCTGTCAGCGTTCATGACTAGTGAATTATTTGCTGATGTAACAGAACGATAGCGTTGGGGAGGGAAGCCTGTGGACGCAGGTCAGAGGTCGGTTCCTCCTGGGTTGCAGGAGGAACCAGACCGGAGCAGCAGCCGTTACGTCATCCTCACCGACGGTCTGTTGTCTTTGGCTCAGAGCGATTCCTGAAGATGAAGCAGATGAGGGACGCCCAGAACGCCCGGCCCACCGTCTTCATGAGCCGCCTGATGGAGCTGTCCAACAGGAGCCAGGTAGTGTTCTGTCACCCCCCCAGAGGTCCAACAGGAGCCAGGTAGTGTTCTGTCACCCTCCCAGAGGTCCAACAGGAGCCAGGTAGTGTTCTGTCACCCCCCCAGAGGTCCAACAGGACCCAGGTAGTTTTCTGTCACCCCCCTAGAGGTCCAACAGGACCCAGGTAGTGTTCTGTCACCCCCCCAGAGGTCCAACAGGACCCAGGTAGTGTTCTGTCACCCCCCCAGAGGTCCAACAGGACCCAGGTAGTGTTCACCTGTCACCCCCCCCCTCCCAGAGGTCCAACAGGACCCAGGTAGTGTTCACCTGTTACCACCCCCCCCTCCAGAGGTCCAACAGGACCCAGGTAGTGTTCACCTGTCAACCCCCAGAGGTCCAACAGGACCCAGGTAGTCTTCACCTGTCACCCACCCCCCCTCCATAGGTCCAACAGGACCCAGGTAGTGTTCACCTGTCACCCCCCCCAGAGGGCCAACAGGACCCAGGTAGTGTTCTGTCACCCCCCCAGAGGTCAAACAAGACCCAGGTAGTGTTCTGTCACCCCCCCTCCCAGAGGTCCAATAGGTCCCAGGTAGTGTTCACCTGTCACCCCCCCTCCCAGAGGTCCAACAGGACCCAGACAGTGTTCACCTGTCACCCCCCAGAGGTCCAACAGGACCCAGGTAGTGTTCACCTGTTACCCCCCCCCTCCAGAGGTCCAACAGGACCCAGGTAGTGTTCACCTGTCAACCCCCAGAGGTCCAACAGGACCCAGGTAGTGTTCTGTCACCCCCCCACCTCCCAGAGGTCCAACAGGACCCAGGTAGTGTTCACCTGTCAACCCCCAGAGGTCCAACAGGACCCAGGTAGTGTTCACCTGTCACCCACCCCCCCTCCAAAGGTCCAACAGGACCCAGGTAGTGTTCACCTGTCACCCCCCCCAGAGGTCCAACAGGACCCAGGTAGTGTTCTGTCACCCCCCCTCCCAGAGGTCCAATAGGTCCCAGGTAGTGTTCACCTGTCACCCCCCCTCCCAGAGGTCCAACAGGACCCAGACAGTGTTCACCTGTCACCCTCCCCCCCTCCCAAGAGGTCCAACAGGACCCAGACAGTGTTCACCTGTCACCCTCCCCCCCTCCCAGAGGTCCAACAGGACCCAGGCAGTGTTCATCTGTCACCCCCCAGAGGTCCAACAGGACCTGAGGGTTAGAGTTAGGATTGGGGTTAGGGTTAGAATTATGTTTTTTTCAGGATTAGGGTTGGAGTTGGGGTTAGGTTTATGGGTTAGGGTTGGATGTAGGGTTGGGGTTGGGGTTAATATGAGGGGTTCAGGTTAGGGTTATGTTATGGTTAGGATTAAACCCCATCAGTTGTGTCTGTGTCCACCCCCAGACAGTGTTGGGGCAGCAACAGTCAGCGCTGGGCAGCCTGGCCCAGGCCTCGGCCCTGCTGGACGCCTCTGCCCAGGCCCTGGAGGACACCCAGCGTGACGGCCTACAGCCGACGGACATGCTGTCCCTCATCCAGCTGCTGTCTCTGGCCGCCGACGCACCCGTGGACCCGCCCCCCAACGCCACCGGCCAACGCCAGGGCAGCGTCCAGGACCTCAGTCAGTCCTTCATCACAGTGGCAGACAGCATCATCAGGGAGGACAACGCCCACAAGTGGCAAGCCATCAAAGAGGTCGGCTAACACCGATAAGCTACCACTGTTAGCACGAGTGATGAACCAATCACAATCACAAGTCTTTATTTATGCCCTAGGGGGAAAGGCTTTTTTTTTCCAGTTCCTAAATTGCAAAACATAAAAACAAAGTAGGAGTAATAGATAATTTAGAATCAATATTATAAATAAATAAGAGAATAGATAGAATAATATATAAACATAAGTACAGATATACATATTTACTGCTGCTTCATTCCTCATTACTATATGTCAAAGTGAGACATTATACAGCCTGATGGCTACAGGCAGGAAAGATTTCCCATGGAGTTCAGTAGTATATTTAATTTTTTTAATTACATTTTATTTTAATTAACTAATAATCCCAGTAGAGAAATTATTAGTCCACTCTAGCACACTGGTTATTAGTAGCACACATATAGTCTGTACAGGCCTGTAACACACACACACACACACACACACACACACACACACACACACACACACAGACACACACACACACACACACACACACACACACACACACACAAGGGGCCTGTAGGCATGCAGGTGAGGGGGAGGTAAAGTGGCAGGCTGCTCCTTCATGGTGCACCCCCATTGAGCAGCTTATAAGAGGGACAGTGCCTTGCTCAAGGGTGCCTCAGCAGGTGAACTGACACCTCCCACTGTTAGTTCACTCACCAAAATGTTTTCAGCCCGACACAAGTCTTGAACCAGCAACTTCCGGTCCCCAGCCCAAGACTTAGTGGACTGAACCACTGCCGTTCATCTACTACTGAACAAACTCCTTAGTCCCATCAGTGTCCTGTACATTGGGTGGAACTCATTGTCCAAGATGGTTCTTAGTTTGAACAATGTCCTCCTCTCCAGTAAGTCCATCTTTGCCCCAATAATATCTGCAACCCTGAGGATCAGTCTGGTGGCATCTGATACCCTCAGACCACTGCCCCAGTCAGTCTGTTGGTGTGCCCCACCCTCAGACCACTATTCCAGCACACCACAGAGGAAAGCACTGGCCAGCAGAGACTGATACACATCCTCAGAATAGAGTTTCAGTCTCTTCAGGACAAAGGGGTGGCTTTGGCCCTTTTGTAGAGGGCATCAGTGTGCCTCCCCCAGTCTAGTCAATTGTCAGTGTGGATCCCTAAGTACTTGTAGTCCTCAACAATATCCACATTGACCCTCTGACTGTAGACTGGGGTTACCTGTCCATTCGTCCTCCTCAAGTCCACCACCAGTTCTTTTGCTGATTCATCCAACCACCGCTGTGTCATCAGAAACCTTCTGGAGATGACAGGTATCTGTGCGGTAGTTGAAGTCCGTGGTGTAAAGGGTGAACAGAAACGGAGAGAGAACAATCCATTGTGGGGCCCCGCTGTCTCTGACCTCCCTGTCAGACACAGAGCATTACAGGTGCACATACTGTCATTTGGAGGTCAGGTAATCAACAATCCAGGACTCTAGAGGACGGTCGGCCTGCATAGCCATCAGCTTCTCACCACAAATAGTTGGTCAGATGGTGTTGAAAGCACTAGACATGTCAAAAAACATGATCCTCATGGTGCTGCCCACCTCGTTCAGGTGACCGTAGACACTGTTTAGCAGGTAGATGATGGCATCCTCCACTACAATAAGGGGCTGGTAGGCAAATTGCTGAGGGTCCAGGTGTGATTGGTCCAGGGGTCGGAGATGTTCCATGATGGGTCTTTCAATGGACTTCATATGGTGGGAGGTCTGTGCCACAAGTCTTCAAACCTTCACTCCACATGGACATGATGGACAGACAGACAGACAGACAGACAGACAGATAGATAGACAGACAGACAGACAGACAGACAGACAGACAGACAGACAGACAGACAGACAGACAGACAGACAGAGAGACAGATAGATAGATAGATAGATAGATAGATAGATAGATAGATAGATAGATAGATAGATAGATAGACAGACAGACAGACAGACAGACAGACAGACAGACAGACAGACAGACAGAGATAGATCTTGTATTCTCTCCAGTTTTTTCGTCACTTGAGCTTCGACACAATTCCACACATTTCAACTTCAACATGACGAGTGTTGTGTTTCTCGCGGCGCTCGCCTCCCTTCCCCCCAGGCCTCTCAGCGCTACAAGGCCACCTCAGCGACGCTCAATGGAAGAGCGGCACAAAAACTGTGGCAGTGCTCATCCACCTCTCCCCTAGCTCCAGCTCCGTCTCTAAGGCTCCGCTCGCAGACGACCGATTTCAACACAATCACTAAATCATGAATTGTTGTCCATCAAAGGCTATTCTGCCCATCTGCAGAAAGCCCACTCCATCTCAACTGTAGACGTATTAACGGTGCTGAAAGCGTGTCCTTAGCGTGTTGGACGGTTTGAAACTCGCCTCTTTAGGTGTGATGGGTGTCGCTGCTGTGCTGTAGGTGGTGAACGGCCCCATGGACGTGGTCAGGAGCATCGACCGCATGGTGACCAGCCTGAGTCCCCGCCTGATGGCAGAGACGGATCACATGACCATTCACAGCCCGAACATCAGTGAGCATCGCACACAGACACACACACACACAGACACACACACACACACACACAGACACACACAAACACACACACACACACACGGTGAACACGTTGCCTCCTTGTCAAAGGTAATAATAAAATCTGACATGCACATTCTGTGCTACCTCCATTGTGAACATTTGTTCAAGGGACTTCTGTAAAGCTCTTACCACCGCCTAATAATGAAGCAGAAATATGCTAAAGTTGCTATGGTAACAGTGTTTCAGCAGAAGTTAATCAATCTCGATTGAAATTCAAACCATTGCTTTTGATTGGAGCACTGCTCTCTCTCTGTCTCTATCTATCTATCTATCTATCTATCTATCTATCTATCTATCTATCTATCTATCTATCTATCTATCTATCTATCTATCTATCTATCTATCTATCTATCTATCTATCTATCTATCTATCTATCTATCTATCTATCTATCTATCTATCTATCTATCTATCTATCAGAGCTGGAGTTACATCATCAGCACCTGGAGACGGGCTTCAGGGGCTCGAGGTTCTGCGGGCCTCAGACGGAGAAGGCGACTGATCCAGACTGTATCTTAGTCCCGTACCAGAAGATGCAGGATCTCCAGGACAACGGTAGGCAGATGAGATGCTGCGATAACCATTTACAGCGATATTCAGATGAGTCTGTCACAAGATGGGGAGATGCATTTAATTCAGCTCTGCCTTGGAATGCACTAACGGCAGACTTGTGTAACATGTACTCACCTACTTACACTCTCAAGGTCTCTCAGTGAAGTGCAGATGGAGGCACATTGTTGGGTTTGCAACATTCTATTCATGCTGAACAATACGCAATCCTCAATGAACCGCATTTCTCCGAGCAATGTTTTATTTGTCTGTCTGATGAATTGTCGTCGCTGCCGGCTGAATGTGCAGGCTTCCAGAGGCTCACATTGGTCAACACGTGGTACGGCTCTTTGCGGCCTCTTTTCAATCCCGAGGAAAACATCACCATGGTTCCTACCGTCACCGATGGCAGCCAGAGGTAACCTTCAAGCAAAAGTGAGGCTGAAAATGGGTGCTTTTATTTTATAATCACACCTGTCAAAGTAGCATGTTTAGTCCATCAGATATTGTGGTGCAGTCTGCAAAAGACTTGTGAGCTCAAGGCTACCCAAAGAAAGTATCTTCAGGCTGGAGCATGATTTTAATGTCAGAACACTAGTTACTCAAAACACATTAGACTATAAATGTACTTGTTGTCTGGAATCAGGCCAAGCTACAAGACTGTTATCCAACTGTTCTACCTGTTATCACTGCAGATTAACGAACTGTAACTAACAACATGACGCTCAAGTCACGCATTCAGTTCTACCAACAGTAGGACATGGGATGCATGTCGCTAAATCCAAATATATATTATTTTAGTTAGCCTCCAGCAAGCTTTGCTCAGCAAATCATTTCTTTTTATGAAATACTTTATCAGCTTTAGAGAACGCAATCGATATTTTGTGATTAAAATTTAGTAAGTGGTATTTGATCAATCTCTTGAGTGTTTCCCTACTATCAAAAACAGTTTCTAAAGGGCGAGTTTCCTTTTTTTCTTAGACAGTGATCCCTCGTTCCTCGCAGTAAAGGCGTTCCAGGAACCACACGCGAACTAGTTCTTATTATTTAGGGTAATTTAAATGTTTTTGAACCCCCCCATACTGATTTTAAACCACCTTCTATCTGTATTTCCTTTAAAACACTCTGATAGACTGTTTAAAGCACTTTTGTGTCTCACGGAAGTCAGAGACTCATGGAACGTAGAACACTTCAGGATGCATCAGCCAATAGCATGTGTGTACGGTATCATGTGACTGCCTACCAAAAAACCACGATGAAGTGAAGCCTCAAGCAAAAGTGCAAGGGCGCACTGCACGTAATAATGTTAGCAAAAATAGCTAGAATTACCAATTGGTGACCAATTCCAAGGTGATTTTCATGCTCAGCGGGTACTACTGGTGCCTCAGGACCAATCAGCAGGATGACCGCTTCAGTCATACCTGGTCACATGAGCTGGGAGAGGGTCCACCAACCAATCACTAATCATCATACAGTCCATGTCTCATCTGAGACACAGCGATGATGAATTCAGGATGGCTGGATTAGACTAAAACGACCCCACAGATTATGACTTGTTGATGAATGGGACACGTCAGAAACGGACTTGTATGACCTGAACACCGTCCGAGTTAGCAAGTCATGTAGTAATATACTGTGAATTGACTCCACCAGGTATTTGGGCACAGTCTTGGGCTCCTCGGTCATTTCCACCACCGTGCTGGGAGACGACCAGCCGGTCAGCACCGCCGTTCACTTCCAGCTCAGGCACCGAGTTCAGGTGAGCAAACCTCTCCACAGCGCCCTCCTCCGGACTCACAATCACATGTTCACCCAATACGTGACGTACTCTATGTTTGTCCCAGAACCCATCTGGTACCGTGTACGATCCGGTGTGCGCCTTCTGGGATTTTGACCTGATGTAGGTAACAACAAGCACTGACAATGTGGAGGTCTGAGATTCCACCGAAACGCCACCGTTATCTCACGTGTTTAAGAAATGTGATTAATGCAGAAATGCTTTTAGACTGGAGAACATTCTCATTCCTGGCATTCCTGTGTGTGTGTGTGTGTGTGTGTGTGTGTGTGTGTGTGTGTGTGTGTGTGTGTGTGTGTGTGTGTGTGTGTGTGTGTGTGTGTGTGTGTGTGTGTGTGTGTGTGTGTGTGTGTGTGTGTGTGTGTGTTGTTAGTCCAGAGGCTGGTGGCTGGTGGAACACCAGAGGCTGTGAAGTCGTGTCCAAACAGTCTGGATACACAACGTGTTACTGCAACCACACCACCAACTTCGCCTTGTTGCTGCAGGTGTATGAAGACCAGGTAAATGTTGGTGTATTTCACGTATGGTGTGTGTGTGTGTGTGTGTGTGTGGCTATTTACAGCTCCTACTGTGTGTGTGTGTGTGTGTGTGTGTGTGTGTGTGTGTGTGTGTGTCAGAGGAGCCAGGAGAACGAAAGAACTCTGCAGGTTTTGACGTTCATCGGCTGTGGAGTGTCTCTGTGTGGCCTCCTCTTCACCTTCATCCTCTTCATCGCAGTGGGGTGAGTCACGAATGTTACGGAGTGCACTCTGTAAAGCACACAGGGTGAAAAGCATTTCATAAAACTCCGACTGATTCAGATAAATAAATGAAAAAGCAGGAAGTTGTACTCGCCGTTATGTCAATAGCTCCAGAGGGAAACATCTGAGAGCTGCTGGAGTCCTGTGTGTTATCACCTTCACATTAGTGTGTGTGTGTGTGTGTGTGTGTGTGTGTGTGTGTGTGTGTGTGTGTGTGTGTGTGTGTGTCTATAGTGTCCCTAAGTCTGACCGCACCACCGTCCATAAGAACCTAATTGTCGCCCTGGCCGTTGCTGAGCTGCTGCTGATGTGCAGTGATTGGGTGTCGGCCAATGAGGTGAGACGACACAAGATGGACCAATCATAAAGTTATTTAGTGATTCTTTATTCTCTACAAAAATGAGCATTTGAAGAAGCCACCCCCCTCCCGTCCCACCTCCACCCCCCCACACCCCAAGGCTGTGGTGAGTCTAGCTAACACAAAGGTGCTAAGCTGCATCTGTTCAGGTGTTATATATCTGATATGAATGTATTAAAAAGAGACTGAGTCACAAAACATCATGAATGTTTATTTCCTATATATCCAGTTACACCTTTTCTATACGTACCAAGATTTAAAGTTTAAATCATTGAAACATGAAACAAACATGGAATTAGTTGTTCTGTTTGTTCATGTAAAAGTTCTTTTGTCAGGATTTTAGCTGATGTTTTATTTCGAATATCTTCACCACCGCTGCAGATAGAAAGATGAAACGAAAAGCACATCACTCAGGCAGCAAAGGGGATGAAAGTTAGATGGATGACCTTGACCTTGAGAAAACTAGTTCAAGGTCAAATTTCAACTTTTGTACATTTTGCACATATCTCAGGAACAGGATAAGATAGAAAGATGAAACAAAAGGCGTTATATACAGGGAGGAGAGGGGATGGAAATTAGATCACAACCTTGACCTTGAAAAACTAAGTCAAGGTCAAATTTTCACTTTTATACCTTTTTAGGTACACATCTCTGAAACCTGATGAGACAGAATCACAAAACAAAAAGCAACATTTTCAGGAAGCCGGAGGCACAAAAATGTGTCGGTCGGGGTAGAATTCAAACAGCCCCCCGGGCAGACACTTGTAACTATGGACCCAACAGGAGGTGACACTGTTAAATTCACTGTGTCCACAAAATCCAGGTTTAAAGCACTCATGTTCTAAATGAACTTGACCCTTGAACTTCAGGTGATTGCGCCCACAGGTTTTGAGCGCAGGTCTTTCACCTGAATGGTGAAGACATCTAAACGGAGCACCTGTACCTTCGTGTTTCCTCCTGCAGGCGGCGTGCTTCATCGTGACCGCCCTGCTCCACCTCTTCTTCATGGCCTCCTTCTCCTGGATGCTGGTGGAGGGTCTGCTGCTCTGGAGCAAAGTTGTGTCCGTCAACATCAGCGAGGACCGCAGGATGAAGCTCTACTACATCATCGGCTGGGGTAACGTCTCCCGTCAGGGGTCGAGGGACGCTGAACTATTGATCCACTGCTCCTGTCTGCTAGCTTCAGCTAATAGCTCCGTTTCTCACACCCTGTCCAGTGGGAACCAGAGAGGATGGTTTGATGTGAATGAATCTGTTACTTAAATGATGATGTTCAGCTCACCTCTGTGTGACACAGACATGTAGGTAACACCGCCTTCAACAGGCACAAACCTGGAGCGGACCCCTGCTCTAGGTGGGCTGCTCTCTGCTAGACCGGGGGGGTTCATAGAGGGGTGAAGAGAAGGGGACTGGACCCAAAAAGATGTGTGCAAAACCAACAACAACAACCATATGACACAGAATATGAACAGAATAACAGCATCTATAATACCTACTTAATCAGAACATCAACAACAAGTGGGTGTGTGAATATGTCTAAAAAAAGGACAGGAAGAGAAAGAACATGACGTGTCAGGTGGGATTAGAGCCATAAGGAAGGGAAAACATATCAGAATATTGAATATCAGAATTTAACAAAAAACAACAACATTATAGGAATAAAGTCATAATTTGAAGAGACAAAATCAGACTATAAGGAGAATAAAATGGGATTTATAAGAGGAAAAAAAGTTTATTTATGTTGACATGATATAAAAATGTTGTAGTGCAACCTTCTCCAGTTTCTTTTTATTTTTTATCATCCAATATCTTGCAGCTGCTGCTCTACCTGTTCACCAGTCGCTCTGTGTGTTATGTCGCGTAAACGGCTGAGAATGTGTGAGAAAGGATGACAAACACTCTGGGCGCTGTCGCCCTGCAGGTGGTGAACGCTGCCTCAGACTAAATACCCCCAGACTAAACAGCTGCTGTCGCCGCTCCATAAATCCGCCTTTAAACACGCTGCTGTTTGATTGGCTGCTGTGGATTGTTTTGCAGGACTACCTGTTCTGATCGTTGCTGTAACGCTGGTTGTATCAGTGGACCAGTACAAGGCAGACCAGCACTGCTGGCTCAACATGGAGACCCACACCATCTGGGCCTTTGTGGGACCCGTTATCTTTGTCTTAGTGGTATGTGACCAGTGTGTGTGTGTGTGTTCTTCCACCATCATTTAGACTGGATTAACATACAAGTATTCACATGGCGACCATCAGTCAGACCGGCTGCATGAAGGCGCCGGACGTCTCTGTATGGATGAAGTCAGTAGAGGTTGATGTTCATCAAAAACACTCACATGTTCCTGGATGAAGAACCTGGTGTGGCGTCATCATCAGAACCACGTCCTCCAGAGCTGTTTTCACATCATACACATTATACATACATGTTATACACAAACATTGTTGGTCTCTGTGGACAGCTGGTGGACAGGAACCTGTTAGTCCCAAACAGTAGAGAAGATCAGTGTGTGAAGCTTCTGGACCTCCTTCTGTCGTCTTCATGGTTTTCTTCTTGATTTAATCTTGTTTTATTCTTGTTTTATTCTTGATTAAACTTGTTTTATTCTTTTTTTATTCTTGTTTTATTCGATTTATTCTTGTTTATTCTTGTTTACTCTTGTTTACTCTTGTTTACTCTTGTTTACTCTTGTTTATTCCAGATACCATGTGAACAGTGTCCACCAGCTGCTTGCTAAACGTCCTCTTCTCTGTGCGTTAGCGTTAGCGTTAGCGTGAGGCTAAGGGGGTGCGTTGAGCTGCTGGAGGTGATGCTGATGCTGTCGTCCTCTGCCTGCAGGTCAATGCAGTTGTGCTGTGTCGGGTTGTCATGGTGACCGTTTCCAGCGCTCGTAGACGTGCTAAGATGCTCAGTCCAAGCTCGGCTTCGAAGATGCAGACCTTTGACCTCACCTGGTGAGATATAATGGTTTTTAACTGTGTGTGTGTGTGTGTGTGTGTGTGTGTGTGTGTGTGTGTATGTGTGTGTGTGTGTGTGTGTGTGTGTGTGTCTCCTGCTTTTCTCTCTCCTCTCGTTCGCCCACTCTCTCTCTCCCTGTGGTTGGGGGCGAGCCAGTCAATAGAGACCGTGTGAGAGACGGGAGTTCAGGCTCTCCTGTGGGAGTCATGAGGCTTATCAGCCCAACACCTGGTCTCAGAACAACTCTGTGTGTGTGTGTGTGTGTGTGTGTGTGTGTGTGTGTGTGTGTGTGTGTGTGTATTATTTCACTTACGTTTTGCTACAGATTCCTTCTTGCTGTGTGAAACACGACGTTTCGGAGCAGTTGTGAAAGAACAATTTAAAGTTCCTGCAGTGAACTACAGCGAGTCACAGACTGTCGTTTCATTCATTCTCATCCCTTCTCTTTGAATACACAAGAGTTTATTCCATTATTTTAATGTAAAGTAGTTTAATTTACTTCACTTAAACTTAAGGTTATACGTGACGTGATGTTATTATTATCAGGCGAGTCTGTTTCCCTCGAGGTGATGATGGGCGTGTTAGTCGGACTGATCGGGGCGTGGCAGGAGGGCGTGTCCAGCAGTGACACATGAGAACCAGGTTAACGTCACCATCAGATGAAGTGATCACAAACATGAAGGGACTGGAACACACGACCCCCTTCCCTGAACCTGGTTTCCTGTCTCTCTCAGCTCCTCTTCGTTTCGTGTCCGTCTTCTTCTACTTCCTGTTTTTCTACTTCCTGTTCTTTCTTGTCTACCCCATCATGAGTGTCCCCCCTCTCCCTTCCAGGTTCATCATAATTCAAACCTCTATTTGTGGACGTGTCTCAAAGAGAACCTCCACACAAACATGAGGGGTTGATGATAATGGATCTGTTTTGTCATATTGAGTCTATTTGATCCTTGATTGATGGAGTTCTGTGGGTTTAATAACCTGACAAATGAAAAGGATTAATGTTAGAACAGAGAAACAAACAAACATGTTTTTTCTGTCTAACTGTAATGTTTGGAACTAGAATAAGTCAGAAATTCACTGATTTAACATTAAGGAGTAGTTACATTTAGTTACATTACATTGAGTTACATTTAGTTACATTTATTAGTTACATTAAGGAGTAGTTACATTTAGTTACATTACATTGAGTTACATTTAGTTACATTTATTAGTTACATTAAGGAGTAGTTACATTTAGTTACATTACATTGAGTTACATTTAGTTACATTTATTAGTTACATTAAGGAGTAGTTACATTTAGTTACATTACATTGAGTTACATTTAGTTACATTTATTAGTTACATTAAGGAGTAGTTACATTTAGTTACATTACATTGAGTTACATTTAGTTACATTTATTAGTTACATTAAGGAGTAGTTACATTTAGTTACATTACATTGAGTTACATTTAGTTACATTTATTAGTTACATTAAGGAGTAGTTACATTTAGTTACATTACATTGAGTTACATTTAGTTACATTTATTAGTTACATTAAGGAGTAGTTACATTTAGTTACATTACATTGAGTTACATTTAGTTACATTTATTAGTTACATTAAGGAGTAGTTACATTTAGTTACATTACATTGAGTTACATTTAGTTACATTTATTAGTTACATTAAGGAGTAGTTACATTTAGTTACATTACATTGAGTTACATTGAGTTACATTTATTAGTTACATTAAGGAGTAGTTACATTTAGTTACATTACATTGAGTTACATTTAGTTACATTTATTAGTTACATTAAGGAGTAGTTACATTTAGTTACATTACATTGAGTTACATTTAGTTACATTTATTAGTTACATTAAGGAGTAGTTACATTTAGTTACATTACATTGAGTTACATTTAGTTACATTTATTAGTTACATTAAGGAGTAGTTACATTTAGTTACATTACATTGAGTTACATTTAGTTACATTTATTAGTTACATTAAGGAGTAGTTACATTTAGTTACATTACATTCAGTTACATTTAGTTACATTTATTAGTTACATTAAGGAGTAGTTACATTTAGTTACATTACATTGAGTTACATTTAGTTACATTTATTAGTTACATTAAGGAGTAGTTACATTTAGTTACATTACATTGAGTTACATCTAGTTACATTTATTAGTTACATTAAGGAGTAGTTACATTTAGTTACATTACATTGAGTTACACTTAGTTACATTTATTAGTTACATTAAGGAGTAGTTACATTTAGTTACATTACATTGAGTTACATTTAGTTACATTTATTAGTTACATTAAGGAGTAGTTACATTTAGTTACATTACATTGAGTTACATTTAGTTACATTTATTAGTTACATTAAGGAGTAGTTACATTTAGTTACATTTGTTAGTTACATTAAGGAGTAGTTACATTTAGTTACATTTGTTAGTTACATTAAGGAGTAGTTACATTTAGTTACATTTATTAGTTACATTAAGGAGTAGTTACATTTAGTTACATTTGTTAGTTACATTAAGGAGTAGTTACATTTAGTTACATTTGTTAGTTACATTAAGGAGTAGTTAAATTTAGTTACATTTGTTAGTTACATTAAGGAGTAGTTACATTTAGTTACATTTGTTAGTTACATTAAGGAGTAGTTACATTTAGTTACATTACATTGAGTTACATTTAGTTACATTTATTAGTTACATTAAGGAGTAGTTACATTTAGTTACATTACATTGAGTTACATTTAGTTACATTTATTAGTTACATTAAGGAGTAGTTACATTTAGTTACATTACATTGAGTTACATTTAGTTACATTTATGAGTTACATTAAGGAGTAGTTACATTTAGTTACATTACATTGAGTTACATTTAGTTACATTTGTTAGTTACATTAAGGAGTAGTTACATTTAGTTACATTACATTGAGTTACATTTAGTTACATTTATTAGTTACATTAAGGAGTAGTTACATTTAGTTACATTTGTTAGTTACATTAAGGAGTAGTTACATTTAGTTACATTTGTTAGTTACATCTGGCCCTTTGAGGACAGCCGTGACGCTGATGACACCTCAGTGGAGGTGAGTTTGACCCCCATGAGACGACTCATGAAGGATGGAACATACATGTGGTGTTTGTTAGTGACGTGTTTCTGTTGGCGTGTTAGTGATGCAGGTCACGTCTGTAGAATTTAAAGGTGATATTTATATTCTATTTTTTATAATAAAGTGAAAACTCCTTCATCCCAACACAGCGTTGGGTTGTCTTCCATCCATATTCCTGATGTCTGTCTCAGGCTGATGGAGATGTGACGACCCCCCCCCCACACACACACACCCCCGGTTCCCTGACAAACAGATTGAGAGTGGAAGTGTTTGCCAGCTCAAGAATATTCTATGCATTTTGCAGGCAAAGTGACTTTGAAACATAACAGGGAGGAGAGGGAAGTGCTGATTCGTCCTTGCAGAACATGTGTCGCCTGAAAACACAATCTTTTACCCAGGTGCAGGAGTGTGACAACAATGGTGGTTTGAACAAAGGCAAGCGTTCCTGCCTTGCCCCGTGAAATTGTTCCAGGCCTCACAAGCACCATTGAAAGGATGATTGCAGAGCAGCAGGAGTGTGTGTTAGAGAGTAAAATCTATAGCCGTGTGCAGACGTTTCACCGGGACTCAAGGATAGAATATTTTAGAAAGTAATTCTGCTGCTTTGGTTCGGTCTGCTCTCTATTCTAACAGCTCCACCGCAAATAAAAGTTGCACCAGTTTTACCCTTAAAACTGGACCAAAAAGACTAAAAAAAATGTTTTATGAAAGTTTAGATGCATTTATTAAGGAACAGAAATTGATTAGAGCCAGTGGCTTCAGAAACAACAGATCAGCGTGTCTTTTGGCCACAAACAGTCCAATATGGACACAAAGCCACATATTCTGAGCCAATGTGTTAACTCAGAATTTTGGGGTTGGGATTAGACCACAACTGTTGATTTTTGATGTAAATTGTAAATTATAAAAAATCTAAAATATTGAAATGTGTTTTCTTGCATTGATACACGCGTTAACCAGTTCTGTGTTTTCAGAAAAATCAATTATTTAGAATGAGATATAAAAAAAAAAAAAAGCAAACACAATTTAGTTTGGAAATAAATGAAAACAGAAAGGAATGAAATAGAGCATAAACACAGAAATGTCCCTTAAAGGATGTGACAGATTCAGTCCAAACACACTGATTCACACTGCAGGCATTGATGATTCATGTGTGTGTGTGTGTGTGTGTGTGTGTGTGTGTGTGTGTGTGTGTGTGTGTGTGTGTGTGTGTGTGTTCCAGGGCGGTGACCCGGCCCGTCCTCATCCTCCTGCCGGTGCTGGGCGTGACGTGGTTGTGTGGCGTGTTGGTTCACGTGTCCGTGGTGCTCGCCTACATCTTCATCCTTCTCAACGCCTTTCAGGTGAACAAACGCGTGGACCCCCCCCAAGCCCACCCCCACCCCCCCAGAGACACGAGCGTTAAGCTAACCCAACGTACGGTTACCACACTGTTCATCTGGAGTTCATTCCATGAGTGAAGCGTTTTGTCACTGATCAATAACCTTTGACACAAATACAATAATCCTGGATCTGTGTGTGTGTGTGTGTGTGTGTGTGTGTGTGTGTGTGTGTGTGTGTGTGTGTGTGTGTGTGTGTGTGTGTGTGTGTGTGTGTGTGGGAGACGAGCCAGGCCTTTGAACGGCGGGTCAAACCACGTCTACCTCCAGCTCTCCTCCCTGATAACACAGCCGTTATTTCCTCTCTCAGACAATGTTCTCTACTTCCAGCCTGTTTTCTGCCTGTTTTTCTCTCTCGTCCCACCGCTCTGTGCATCCCTCTCTCACTCTCTCTCTCTTTTTCTCTTTACTTACCTCACTCATCATTCCATCTTTCCTCTGGTCTTTAATTAATCAGAATGAGCTGGCCCCTGGGTGACCCCCAGAGAGCTGCTAGTTAATTTAGATTTACTGCCGGTGTCCAGCGCTGGGCAGATAACACCAGAGTAGGAGTTCTTCCTCACGGAGGTAGGAGGATGCTGGGCCAGCCCTCCTCCTTCTCCTTCTCCTTCTCCTTCTTCTCCTTCTTCTTGCTGAAACATGAATAAAAAGCCTTTGTCTTGGCTTTATTTGTTTGTTTGTATAGAGATGTCTACCATCCCTCCTGCTTCGTCTCACATTTTGTGTTGTACTGCTTGTTGTACTGCTTGTTGTACTGCTTGTTGTACTGCTTGTTGTACTGCTTGTTGTACTGCCTGTTGTACTGCTTGTTGTACTGCTTGTTGTACTGTCTGTGTTGTCCCGTGTTGTACTGCCTGTGTTGTACTGCCTGTTGTACTGTCTGTGTTGTTCTGCCTGTGTTGTACTGCCTGTGTTGTACTGCCTGTGTTGTACTGCCTGTTGTACTGCCTGTGTTGTACTGCCTGTGTTGTACTGCCTTTGTTGTACTGCCTGTGTTGTACTGCCTGTTGTACTGCCTGTGTTGTACTGCCTGTGTTGTACTGCCTGTTTACCGTGGGTAAGAGAGGACTGCAATTCCATCTGTGCTGTATGTCGTGCATATATGGTACACGTGACAATAAAGCTGACTTTGATTTGACTTGTTTCCAGTAGATGTTCTGACGTAAAGCTGAGACTCTACACACGACAGTCTGCAGATTCTGTCAATGTGTCGCTGGGTTTTTACATAATGAGGGTTTCTCATTATCAAAGTTTAGGTAATTAAATCCAAGTGGGTCTTTTTGAATGGTTGTCTAACAGCTACAGTCTTTGTTAGACTGTAGTTAGACATCTTTGTCTCATTTTGAGATTGCCCGATCTCACTCTATTCAGCTCCGTCTCTGACTGTTGAAGCTTCAGGAGAAAGTTCAGAAAGTTGTTTTCCTCCTGGCAGAGACAGAAGTCTTCATCAACAACCACTTGACATAAAACACAGGAAGCTAGAAGACGGCTTTCACCATGAAACTGAACACTGAGATGGAGACACAGAGAGATTAGCGTGTCCTTCATGTAATCTGACTGATTACATTTATTCTGATTAGATGCATAATTGTGAAAACATAATCAGAAGACACCGGTTTAATCAAATGTATGCATGTAAACACTGTTGATGCATCTATCTGCCCCGGGGCAGCAGGAGACTCAACAGCCTCCGGGCTCCTGTGGTCTGCCCTGGAGCACAACCGGGTTCCTGACAACAGCCACCAGTCGGTTTATCTCACAGCATCCCCTCGTAGCTCCTCACAGGTCATGTTGGGAAGTATTAGGGATAATGTAATCAGATTACAAAGTAAATGCATTTGAAAAGGCATGGAATTCGATTACAGTAACAGGAAATAGTTGAATAACTAATAATCGATTTCCTCATCGAGACAAGCGCTCGACTTCTTACTGGATATATATGTCTGTCATATCTAAATAATATATTTAAAGAGAGTAAAATTTTCAATTTTTACTTCAGTTCAAAATTTAATATTGACATTTTGATTAAATGCTCCATCACAGTATCCCGTGTACTGTAGGATGTACACATTAGAACTGTAAATGACGTATGTAAAAGTAAAATGTATTTCATTTGAGAAGAACTTTTTTTTATTAATGAATATTTGGTATTTTTTCCTGTCATTATGTAAATTTGCAGCATGGAATGCAATATTTTCAGTAGATTCTTTTAGACCAAAAGTAATGCATCACATTACCTTTTAGTCGATGGATTAGTGCACTAAAGTCAAAGACTTGATCTTGTAGCTGACTGCATTTGAAGTGGATCAATGAATCAATAGATCAATGGATCAATAGATCAGTGGATCAATAGATCAGTGGATCAATGATCAATGGATTGATGATCAATGGATTAATGGACGGAGGGTTTTGGCCTGAACAGTTGTGAGCCTGAGAAGATCCGTCCATGATGAGTTCCTCTGACAACTAAATACCTTCAGTGGCGTCTCTGCCATTAGCGTTCCAGCGGTGGTCGTAGTGCTGAGTGGTGTGAGATGCTGGTGGTTGCTATAGCAACATTGTCAGATGTTTGCTTGTGTGTTGTTCTGTCGTTTCGGACACTTCGCATGGGATTCCAGAAATGGTGGTTGACTCCGCTGCCAGGTCCATATGTTCTACCAATCAGGACACGTTTAGGGTTCTGGTCCTGAACATCTAGCCTATACCACCTCAGGAAAATTATTCCACAGAAGAATATTGTAGCTCAACCAGAGGAGCAGCTGTTGAAGTCGACCGTGGTTCTGATCCAGAGACGCATGTCTCTTTGTTGTCATGGTGATGCCTTGACCCGCCATACTCTGCCATTGATTGGTTTGGCATGGTGATGAAGTTTCACTGTGGTGAATCAGATCTCGGCTCCCCACCCTGGGTGTTCTTCAGGGTGTGGTCCCAGGAGGCCCAGAGGCGTCCCACCGCTGATCAGTACCTGGTGGTCTAAACACAGACTATGTTAGAGTCATCAGCCAAACATTTATTCCTGTCCTATGTTTGGTTTGTTACATGTTTAGAATCCACATGTGAGCATCTTTAGGTTTAGACTAAAGAGAAAAAAATCTAGAAATATCATAAATCTGAAAACATTTGTTTAAAGATCTATAAAGGTCTATAAAGGTCTATAAAGGTCTATAAAGGTCTATAAAGGTCTATAAAGGTCTATCTTATCTCATCTTAACAATTGTGGGCAGTGGATGGGGCAGTACGGGCTTTGGTTTGCCCCAGACACATGTAGGTGGGGCGGGGAGGTGGGGGGGGGGGCACAGATTCATCCATCGCTGACTGAGAGACACACCCCCACAAGGACACTTTATTCCAGCTCTGCTGGTGTCATTAGGCAATGAGGCTTCATAAGTCACGTGGAGCATTTTGGGTGACATATTGTGTTTTGTACTGATGGTGGATTATTAACCGTTCACTTTAAGGAATAATTCACTGCTATGAATAAATTAATGTAAAACGTTTGTAATAAAT
Source organism: Antennarius maculatus (assembly GCA_013358685.1). NCBI lineage: Eukaryota > Metazoa > Chordata > Actinopteri > Lophiiformes > Antennariidae > Antennarius > Antennarius maculatus. The sequence continues at coordinate 614,674 of CM023608.1, read as the reverse complement.
GGTTTATTAAAGCATAAATGTTTTATGCTTTAATGAATAAATATTTATTCAAATATTTCCATTTGTGTATGAATGATCGTCAATGAGAAGCAAATATTTAACAGCAGAGAGAAAACTGTGTGTGTGTGTGTGTGTGTGTGTGTGTGTGTGTGTGTGTGTGTGTGTGTGTGTGTGGGTGGGTGGGTGGGTGGGTGGGTGTGTGTGTGTGTGTGTGTGTGTGTGTGTGTGTGTGTGTGGGTGGGTGGGTGGGTGTGTGTGTGTGTGTGTGTGTGTGTGTGTGTGTGTGTGGGTGGGTGTGTGTGTGTGACCGTTTCTGGGCTTGTGGACGTCTGACAAGTTTTCACTACTGCATACTGATGCAAAATGCCATTACACTTCACACACACACACACACACACACACACACACACACACACACACACACACACACACACACTCACACACACACTCACACACACACGCACACACACCCTGAGGGAGCCATTTGGGGCTCAGTGTTTTGCCCGAGGTCACGTCGACACGCGATGGAACCGCCGGTTCGTGGGCGACCCCCTCCACCTCCACCCCAACAGAAACTAGTCTCACAAATTACATTTGTGGTGCAGATTTTCCTGTAAAAGTAAGACAAGAGATCCAATTTGGATTGGCTCAGCCTTGCCCTGATGAATCCAACTGAAGCTGCTGCCAAAAGGGAGTAGAAACCCACACAGACGCAGAGCATGAGGAGGTATTTTGCAATCCACGGTTCTCTGTGTTGGTGTAGAGAAAAGCCGAGTTTGACAGAGTGCAGAACTAAATGGACTTGATGAAGATATTTCATTAAAAGCTGCATGAATGGAGTTTATTCTTCTTCACTTTAATTTTTTTTGCATGTGCTAATGCGTGTGTCTCCTCTCCACAGGGCCTTTATATCTTCTTAGTGTATGCTGTTTACAACAGTGAGGTAAGGAGGCATTCACTTCATTGTTGGCGGATCCGCCTGTGGCAGACGTTCAGAATGTATCTCTGTGCGGTATGTGAGGCTGCCAGCCTTTCAGACAAAACAGTGGGTGTAAACAGCGCTTCTCATTTAGGTGAGGAATGCCATAAAGAGGATCAAAGAAAAGCGAAAGGCCTTATCTTTCACGGTGAGTGAGTAAAAGCACACGATCAGATCCATCAATACAATACCAGAATATCCCCATGGCTCTGAATGTTTTACAGAACGCTGCTCTGCTTTCATGTGGACACTTTGATCTGTTTCTGATTTTAATAAATGAACAATTACCAGCATTATCTGATTGTGGTATATTATCAGAACTGCTCCCAGCCGACGAGCTTCCTGCCCTCCCAGAGGGCTCCGATTACCTCCTGGGGCCGCAGTCCTCCGACCCCTTCCAGCCCTGAGACCAGCGAGACTTCTGGACCCCCCAGCTCCTCCTCCACATCACTGGTTATCAAAAATGGTACGCAGCCCATCCTGGGGCATACGAACCCCACCCCCCCACCCCCCCGAATTACTGATGAGGCCACAGGGGTATACTCTAAGGATATATGCTACGGGTATACTATAAGAGTATACACTAAGACTATGCGCTAAGGGTGTATTCTAAGGGTACATGCTCAGGGTACACTATAAGGGTATACTGTAAAGGTATACTATAAGTGTATAGTATGAGGGTATACTATAAGGGTATACTATTAAGGTATACTATGATGGTATACCATACTATATATATTTATATTAGTACATATTTGTTCAATTTACTCCGAGATTAATAAAGTATCTATCTATCTATCTATCTATCTATCTATCTATCTATCTATCTATCTATCTATCTATCTCTCTCTCTCTCTCTCTCTCTCTCTCTCTCTCTCTCTCTCTCTCTCTCTCCTCTCTCTCTCTCTCTCTCTCTCTCATCTACCTATCTCTCCGCTCTCTCTCTCTCTCTCTC